>JAIUZE010016948.1:0-28441 GCA_022085475.1 Heliosperma pusillum
CTTTTCCGCCTCTTTCGTGAATGTCGATCGAATTTGGGGTACTCGGCGTCTATGATTGACCGAGTCTTGGATGCGAAACGTTTATCGCATGTCGAATCGGAACACGTTATTTCGAGAGTCTGGCCAGGTTTAGACTAGGACCGTATTATTATCGTCGTCCTACCAGGAGGAAATTAGTCTACATATACGAAATGGATTGAATCGTATATGCGTTCAGGGAATGTTTTTCTCCCGTGGATGCCTGTTAATCATACTTGCCATGTA
The DNA here is from genome assembly GCA_022085475.1 of Heliosperma pusillum. Classification (NCBI taxonomy): domain Eukaryota; kingdom Viridiplantae; phylum Streptophyta; class Magnoliopsida; order Caryophyllales; family Caryophyllaceae; genus Heliosperma; species Heliosperma pusillum. The sequence continues at coordinate 265 of JAIUZE010016948.1, forward strand.
CACGGTGCTAGTGCGTTTCATTTACCGTGAGAGAGGTCGTCATTGTATTGTTATGTGTGGATGGTGATTACATGGTTGATTATTCATGGTCATACCATGACTTGGCATGGTTTGTTTGTCGAGTCTCAATCTTATCAAACTTATACCGCTAACGGTGAGATGCAAGCCCTAGTGAGCGTATTCGGTTGCCTAAGAGTGTCTTCCCCGAGTCTTTGAATAGCATGATGGATTCGGATTTGTATTCCATATGCTCTTATCATTATATATTGAATTGCCTATCTATCCTTATCGTATTTCACATGTATATCTATATATGCATGCTTCTACTTTGGTATTTCCTTTTATGTACGTTTAATGTGATATGACTGGGAGAACCCGGAGTTACTCCCCACTGACTGTGGCGTTCATGTTTTTCATGGATGAACAGGTTGCTTGCATGGAGGGCTTTTTGCTATGATATTTTGGGTTCGGGTGTGAGCTAGCGGGCGTAGTCCCTAGATGAAACACCTCTAGACGATTTTAGCTTGTTTGCTAAACACTTTTACTTTGTTAACATTTGGAGAGACTTCGTCTCTTGTTGTAGTTTATTTCGTACTTTGGTTTCTAATATTTGACACTCCTCGTATACTTCTTCTTGCATGTATAAAAGTTTTAAAAACTTCATATTTCCGCTATATAATTCACATGCTTGTATGTTTTATATTTCCGCATTCGCGAGGGTTGTCACACGATTAGTATTCCCTACTATTTTGCTGTTCAGTTGACTAAAGCTACTAATCCTAAGAACACTAGCATTGTTTATGGAGGTCTTATCACTCACCTTGCTATGCGAGTTTGTGTTTTTAACTAGAGCTGGCAAGTCTGACCCGACCCGAAACCCGAGCAAAACCGACCAGACCCGACCTGAGAATACTGCAACCCGAAACCAACCCGACCCGACCCGATGACGACCCGTAACCCGATGACGACCCGAAAATCAGTGACCCGAACCCGACCCAAACCCGACCCGACATTGACCTGACCCGATATTGACCCGATTAAATTGACGCCCTGACAATTATTAACCTTAATAATGATTAAAATGAAAGTGATTTATTGTTTAAATTGATATGTTTGACTTAATAATGAATTAATTAAACCAAATAATAATTTAAAGCTAAATTTAATGGAAAAATATTGAAGTATTGCGAAAAAATAACCGGACCCGATTACGACCTGACCCAAACCCGACCCGACCCGATGTATCATTTGACCCGAAAATGACCCGACCCGATAACGACCCGAACCCGACCCAATCCGACCCGAAAGGGTTGTCTGACCCGACACGACCCGAACCCGATACGACCCGAACCCGATATGACCCGACCCAAACCCGACCCGACTGACCCGATTGCCACCCCCAGTTTTATTCAAGCCACCACTGACCTCCAGGCATTGACTACACCTCCCACTGAGATGGGAAATGGGTTGGATTATGATTATTTTGTTCAGCTTAATTGGTTTCGTGTCTCTCACCCCCATATGATTTGGAGGATAGCTGGCCGTGACTCGGTCAAGTTGATCGCTGAGGTAAACCAGATTCCATTACTTAGGCAGCGTGCTCAACTTCAGGAGGGTGAGGCTATCTTACCCCGTCCCACTTACTTTCTTCCTGTTGGGGATATTACCCCCAATGACCCCCCTGTTCAGATTAGATCCCACCGCCCTGAGGTAGGATCATCCTCTCAGTCGACCCATGCTACGGGCGACGTGACTGCCATGTTTGAAGCCTTGACCTTGTCCATTAATAGAATTCAGTCCGACCAGCAGCTTGCTTTGCACCCCATGTATGACCACTTTGCTAGGCAAGGTGTGATTAAACCTGAGGGCCCCCACCCGTCTTTCTATACTTGGCCCGAAGGGGGGTATGGTACTGCTTATGATGCAGGTGTGCAGCAGGCCGGACCTGATTACTGTGGTACCGACTATGGCGTTGAGAGTTTTGGAGGGTATAGAAGTGATTTTAGTGATCACCAAGTAGAAGAGTACCAGTCCTTAGGAGCCAGCAACCCTACCGGGATCATTGCTTCTAGTGGTAGCTATTATTCTGCAGATGATACCTACTATACAAATGTTTCTGGATCCGCATCCGAGCCGCCTCCTTCAGAGAGGAGAGGCCGTAGCTGGTGGCCTTTGGGATGAGATGATAAGCTCCCCTTGTTTATACTAGCTTGGGGGAGGCTCGACATTTTGTAAGATTTTCTTTCTTTCTTTTATTTTTGGCATTTTTAGTTTTCTTTTTAGCCCCTTTTCCCATTAGAATTTCATCTTGTTCTATGTGCTATCAACCGTTTCTCGGGTTGTTTCTGTTAAAATTGCATGCACATTGAGGACAATGTGAAGTTTTAACTTGGGGGAGGATTTGCATTTAGGACTTACTGCATTTAGGATTGCATTTATATTAGTTTTAGCTTATTTTCTAATTTTATTAGTTTATCTTTTCGAAAAAAAAAAGAAAAAAAAAAGAAAAGATCATTTCCATCTTACATTTCTCAATTTATAGTTTTTATAAGCTGATGTTTCATTATGTTATAAGGAATTGTGCATTCATGGGGATGTCTTGTACACAGTAGGTAGAAAGTTGCATTTGGACTTAATTAAGCTTGATCTTGACTTTGGCAAGCTACTCATATTGTAAGGTAGAGCCTCCAGTGGCCGGTACATCTGAACCCGATCCCAGTTTAGGAGTGAGTAGTTTCTCCTTATAGTCTGTGTCACATCAAAACGCATAAGTATGGTTTTTATTCCATTTTCTATAAGTATTACTGTCCTGATCTACATTTTGAAGCCATTTACTCTTGTTCACATTTCGCAAAAACACCCTTCTTTCTAGCTACATTATATTATTGCCTACCCTAGTTGAGCTAGTAACTGACTTTATGTGTAGGGGTGTTCTGTGCTTTTGCGATGTTCTGATAATGTCACCATTTGGTGTGAACTTACTGTCTCGGGATTGCTGATTCCCGTGTTTCTCAAAGAAAAAAGAAAAGAGAAAAGAAGAAAGAAAAAAAAAGAGAAAAAACGTTTCCATGAAAAGAAAAGAAAGAAAAATTATGGGAAGTCGTAACTTGATTTGTCATGTCTAATAAGCCAATATGCTGTTTTTGGCTTTGATTATTGTTGATGGAAATTGGTATGAATTGGATTGAGTATCCACTACACATTTGGTTATTACTAGCTCGACTTAAGCTCCACATGACCAAAAATCGTTTGTCCACTTTCTTACCCAAATTTCCAAGCCTCTTCTTTATTTCTCTAATGCTTCTTACATTACATTTTGATCATGATTAGTCTTACTTAGTGAACTTGGATTGTCTACCATACTAGACTGCGGGCACATTCTTATAAGTCGTAGATAGGAGAGTGTCACTTCAAATTTGAACCAATATTTCCTATTTTACAAAAATTTGAGTGAAGAGTGTACCGAAAGAGTCCATAGTCAATAAGATCATGCAAAAGCTGAAAAGTCCAAAGAATATTTTCTATGCTGCGCCGTTATGTAAATCTCAACCATGATTCGCATTTTCCTTCGCCCTTGTTGTTACGGGTTTGTGATTCATCTACTTGTTAAGAGCTGATTTTTGAGATTTGTATGATAGATTGATCATTGTTTGCTACCCTTGTCCTGGTTATGATTGTCATGTTTGCTTGAGGACAAGCAAGGGTTTAGCTTGGGGGAGTTTGATAAGTGATATTTTGTACTAATTTATCCCCCGTTTTAGCTCTATTTCTACATGATTTATGCACTTTGTTAAGTGATTAACGAACTAATATTGCTATTCTAGTTGTTTTGCGTACTTTGTCTCGTTTTATAGGAAATGAAGCGGTTTTGCTATATTTTCTTACATTATGGAGCAATGGCACTAGAATACGAGTTTTCGAGGAACCGATGATAGCCATTTCACAATTTGACTACGTTTTCCGCTACATCCTTCCTCGAATGGACTTATCTTAGACTTTGACTTTGTTTCTCAAAGGAAAACATCAACCTAAGTCAAAGGAGGACTAGCCCAAGTCCAATTACGTGTTACATTGACCAAGATCAAGGCATAGGATTCCGTGCCCAAAGACAAAATTGGAAGAGACGGAAAAATCCATCTGGGTTACATACCCGATCGGATTACCACATACCCGATCGGGTATATTTGCTGATGGACGTCTCTTGGCTCTTCTTCTACCAAGCTTTAATGGAGTGTTTTAAGGCTTTGTCTAGGGTATGAATTTGGACGAAATGCAGCAGTCATGCAGCCCTATAAAAGCCAAGGTTCACAACACAATTTAGAGAACAACTTACAACTTACAACTTACAACACACAACCTAGAATTACACAATATTACATAGTTTACTTCTTTCATTCATACAAGTTTTAGTTTCTAGTTTATGCAACTCTAGACTAGTTTTTACAGCAATTTCCTAGTACTTCTCTAGTGTTTCAATAAGAATTTGTCATTACATTGGGTTGGATATTTGTTCTTTATTTTCGTTCTTACATAATTTGCATTCCAATCTCGGTAATTCTCCATCCTTTACTTATGCCATTTTCCTCATCATGAATTTTAACCTAATTAGTCTTGTTTTCATATTGTTGTTGTTAGGAAACCCACCTAAAAGTAATCTAGTTGAAACTAAAGTATCGTTTAACATCTCATATTGTATTTTGTCTAATCATATAATCATGAAGTTTATCATTAGAATCATTACTAGTATAATCACCTTAATCATTATAGCACTCTTATTTCATAGTTTAATTTCCTACATCTTTTTCCTATTAATTTACTTAATCACATAAATTAGATATAACATTGTAAGATTATCATCGTGTAAATACAATAAATAAAGTTGTAATATTGAAATGATTTGCTAGTTAAAATGGATTAAAAGAAGAGTCGATACCAATAGAACCACCTAGTTTGTTTCTTCCTTTGGTTGTGTCAAATTCTATAACTTTGTTTAGTGGCCATAAACAATTGTTTGTATTAGTCAATTTCCGTCTTAGAAACGAGAGTTGGGATGGGAATTAGGACTACCAATAGGGGTTTAGTGACCTAACCAGGCTGAGAGGACGTTAGGACCCATTAAAAAGTCGGTACGAATCCGAGAGGAATATACCGCTACAAGGCTTAGACAATCGTAGTAATTCTAATGTTGGTATCAATAAAGCTTTTAAATCGTTTTACATGAATTTCTCTTTCACTATATCAATTTGATTAGATAGTTTATTTTACTTTTTAGATAGTTTATTTTATTGTTGTTTAGTTAGTTTACTTTACCGTCATTTTATTATCGTTCTTAGATAGTTTACTTTATTGTCATTTTATTAGTTTAGTTAGGTAGCTTTTCAATACTTGTCATTTTAATTATCGTCAATTAGATTAGATTTATTTTATTGCAATTTACATACTTGTCATTTAAATATCGTCATTTACATACTTGTCATTTAAATATCGTCATTTACATACTTGTCATTTTATTTTATGTTAGTAGTTTAGACAACCGCCTCAAATGACTCGAACTTAAATGAAAATCACTCCATAGCAATTCATAGTTAACACGTACTCCCTGAGGATCGATCCCTACTTCCCTAATTACATTCCTTATGTTGTTAGCCTAAGTGTGGGTAATTATTTTTGCATCGGGCTCGCGACAAGCATGATCAGTGACCTAAAGGGATCAGTTGATCACCGCCGTCATACGACAATAACGTCAAACTCTAGTCAGCTGAGCGTTACCGATTTACGTTAATCAACTGACGTGGAATATTAAAATATACTAATCATGCCACGTATATTCCAAATGAGTTTCATTATATAAATGCACTATTGTGGAGGACACTTACTCCAACAAATTCTCACTTGTCTTATACAAGTTGTGCATGTAGCAACACTATTGTGGAGGACTCCTACTCCAACAATATCTCCCACTTGTCTCGACAAGTTGTGTGCTACCGATTCTCTTGTCTCTTTTATGTCACATCCTTCCACTTATCACAAGGTGTCTTACAGGTCGCACTTGCGAGTGAAAATTATAAATAGAGTGGTTTTCTCGATCTGAGAGAGTAACTGTCTGACCGAAAAATCTACCAGAGATCTCTTCCGAGCGTGGCCATGCATTTCCAGTTACTACTCCTCGAGTGGCCCGAAGATGTCAATACCCAACGTGGGTGGACAATTCCTGTTGACTCATCTTACACTGTATAATGCAGATCACCATGACCTAGAAGATGCCCATCGGCCTCCTTTCACGGCAAGACCTAGGACAAAAACCATAGTTAATCGGATACTACACCGACTCAGGTAAATGGTCACCAGTCTAAAGAATCGACTCATAGGAATAAAATAGAAATCCCCGCCACGACCAGGCTTCAATAATTTTGATAAGGGACTCTATTATGGTCACTGCCCGATAGAGTGTCTCAACAGTCTGTCTATGTAAACGACCAGTCATCTCCATGACCCCATGGTGTTGAACCAACCATCGATCGACTTACAATCTAGTCACTTCGAGACGTCACCTCAAATGAATGACTAGGGACAAAACACTAAGTTCATCATGTTCACTTGAATTGGGTTCAACCTTTCTTCCAACCAATTCGGATAAACAAAGTATTAAAATTTAGTCGAATTAAATAAAGAGTTTTAATGAAACTCTAACAATGAATGCGATTATCAAATATATGGAAAAATTGATACGCTATCAATAATTTCATATCTCATAATCTCTAGTAATTCAGGTACATATTTCAATCCCCATTGAAATGACATGACTATCATGTTCAGCCTGCAAAAGGCATGGCTAATGAATTAACAATACTTGCATCTTTCCCATCTTTCTGATTGCTATTTCCTTTTGTCTTCGTAATCTCATATTACTTAAAAACTTTCTGATTACGTGTATAGGTTTGAATCTAGATGTAGGCCCCTTAGCCTAAAGGTAGCTCCCACTGTTTTACCAGTATAATGGGATAGGATATACATCTATAAGAACTACTTCTAGTCCCTCCAATACTGTCGAATCCAAGCTACTTTCATATGCATCATCATATGATGCACTGTACTCCATTTTCGTTGTAAAATCCGCAATGATAAACTGCCTGGAACACTTCCATCGGATACAGGACATTTATAATTGGAAATGTCACTCCTACTTGGAACCTTTTCAATAGTCCTTTCTGCTTGGTACTTTTCCAACAGATAAATCCTCTATAAACCACAGCCAGTTCGTGATTTCAAATCACTTTGATCAGTTTGGAAACTGAAGTTTATGTAACCCCTTAGACACAACTCACTGTAAACTCCAAACACATGGAACATATCTTTAGTCCTTCGCAAGTACTTAAGGATGTTCTTTATGGCAATCAAATGACTCTCACTTGGATTTGATTGCAAATGATTCGTCATGCTCAAAGCATGCGCAATGTCGGATTGAGTATACATCACATCGTATATAATTGATCCCGCAGCGAAAGCAAAAAGAATAAATTATCATGTGTTCAACTTCCTTGAACTAATCAAAGATCTTATCAACATAAGAATTTTGACTTAAAGCTAATATCCTTTTAGATTTATCTCCATAAATCCAGATATCTAAGAGATGTATTCTAGTTCTCCAAAATCTTCCATCATCTAAAATGATCAATATGTCTCCATATATAAGACTGATGAACACCACATTACTCCCACTAAACTTCATGTATCAACATAATCCCTCGAGATATCGAGAAATATTTTACAACATGATTGATACACTAATTCCAACTCTTTAGTGCTTACTTAAGACATCCTCTTAAGCTAAAATTAACTTAGGATGATTAGGATCTACGAACCCACAGGTGGATATAAAATATTCTACCTCTTCTAGAATCGTATTCAAGAAGGTGGTTCTTGAGATCTAATTGTCATCATACTATTATGAAATGCTGCGATCGCTAAGTATATTCGAATGGATCGAAGAATTAAGGTTGGTGCAATACTCTTTGCCTACCAATCTAGTTATGAGAAAACATCTTTATGTTCATCCATGCAGATTTTTATTTTAAAAAATCTATTTACACTGAAGAAGTCGTACTTCTTCAAGTAAAATTTACCATATCACATACCTGACCATCATGCATGGAGTCCATTTCGAATCACATGACTCTAAGCCATATCAAGAAGTTAGGACTAGAAACAGTCTTTTATAAGTCACAGATTATAATTCATCACTATTAAGGAGTGATAAAATTCCACCTGACCTCTTAGGTTCCGAAAAAACAATGATAGGCTATATCTCACACCTATGCAAAGATAAATTTCCCTAGACACAGGTTAATGTAGTACGAGGGGTCAAACACAAGGAGACGGGAATTTCGTTATGAAATGCTATGAATAGACTACTATCAAAGTCGGTTTAACGGTTGGTTTAGTTTGATGTTTAGCAAGATATGATGTAAATTCAATAATATTAAAATAGCCTAGAGGAGTCGGGTCACTCATGCAAATACGAAAATGCTCATGTTAAACATAGGAATTCTTAAGAATGTTAATTGTTTAGGCTAAAGACACCCATCTCTCGATATTAGTGTCAACCTTAGGTCGAGTCCTAGTGAAATTTCGTTATGACTAGGGTCGTCCTACTACACATGCTTAGTCTAACCCGATTCCGTGCCTCTCGACTTATAGAATGAATTAACAAATTTAATCAATGCAATTGGCCAAATAACAAAGATTAACAAAACAATACAAGCATGTGATAGAAACAATTTACCAATATTAATTCATCCTTATTTTAACATTTACAAGTTACTAATAATGCATGGCTTCCTTAATCCCTAGACAAATGAAACTACTCACTCATGTTGATAATTAGACTAATAATATTTGATATAATAAGCATGATGAATATAAAGTTATAAAGGAAAACAACTTGTTAATAAAATGAGCTACACTAAGTGAATGAAAACTAACAATTCTAATGTAGATAACAATGAAACTATGACAAACTAATGTTACGATTAACTAAATGATTTGTAAGGGATATGACGGAAGTGAATACTAACATAAAACTAGAATTAGGATTACCGCAATAGAGAAATATAACTCGGAAATGAAGAACGAATAACCCAAATGCTTGAATGGAAAATTTGAATTACAACTTTGAAATGTAACCAAGTGTTTGAACACAGTAATAACTAAATGTTTAGCTAGTTATGAAATTAAGAAAAACTTGTGTGCTTAAGCTAAGGGAAATATGATGAAAAGATATGAGAAAAGATGTGTAAGATGTGTGAAAAGATGTGTGAAAAGACGCCTCCAAGTGTCGAAGTCCCTCTCCTTTATATAGGGAGAGGGACTTGAAATGTAAGTGTTCACAGAAGCCAAACCCCGAGCGGGGAATGGGAACCCCGATCGGGGTTTTCTTAATCCGGGTGCATTTGCTTAATTGCTCCATTTAATGCTTAAGGAATCCTAAGCTATGCCTTTAAGCGCCTTAATTTTCCGGTTAATTGCATAGTTTTGGGATTCCTCGAGCATCCAAAGGACTATCCTATGTTTGAGTTGTGGGCTCCTTGCTTTGGGCTTCATTTTTGGTTTCTCATTTGCATTTCAATCCATTTCACAAATCTTCATGCTTGGCTTGTCATTCTCCATTCTAACCTTCCATGGTCCATCTTGTTTCCATTAGCTTGTTGGACTTTGGTGCTTGCTAATCGTGTTAGGAAAAAGCCTCTAAATGCTTAGATTCATACAAAAGATAGCAAAAACGAGCAATGTACCTTGAACACGTAATTAGCTCATAAATATACTAAACAAAGTATAATAATCATGTAAAATCGAGCTAAATTAGGGAGTAAAATCATATAAAAACTAGACATATCAAACTCTCCTAAGCTAAACCTTTGCTTGTCCTCAAGCAAGCACATAAGACCAAGACAAGAGAGGAAAACAATGAAGTCCCCACAATTTCAACATCCAATTTTAAACTATCAAGCATAATGACTCAAATCCCGAAACAACATGGGCATAAGGATAATGCATAAACATGGATGAGATTTACATGGCGGTGTAGCATGAAAGACTTCAATCGAACTTTTGGGCTCTTGCATGATCTTTTGACTTATGGACTCTTACGATACACTCAAACTCATTTTAATGTGAAAGAATTTTTGTGAGTAGCACTCACCTATCCTCGACTCATGAGAGTGTGCCCGCAATCTAATATGGTAAAAATTTCAAAACTACAAGCAAAAAACATTCAAATGCAAGCATGAAAAGGAAGCCAAAGGTAAAAAAGAAGGTTAATAAGAAATGGGTAAGAAAGGGGAACAAATGATTTATGGTATGTGGAGCTAAGTCGAGCTAGCAACAACCATATGTAAGGATGCTCAATCTCAAAACCATCCCAAAATTTTCAATACAACTCTTAAGAAAAACTCCAAAATATATGAATAAAACATGAGGGCTTCTTAAATCATCTTTTTTTTTTTTTTTCTTTTTTCTCATACAAGATATGATTATCTTTTTTTCTCATTACATGCTTTTTTCTTTCTTTTTCTCTTTTCTTTTTCTTTCTTTCATTTCCAGCATTTTTTCATCAATTTTTTTTTTCATCTTAAAGCATTAAGACCAAGCACACAATGATACTTCAAAATAGAACAAATCCTAAATGAGCACCCAAACACAATTAATCAAGGCTACTAGCTCAACAAGGTAGGCAATTTTTATATGTAGCTAAGGATAAATGTTTGTGAACGGGTTAAAAAAGGCAAATTTAATCATGTGAATGGCTCCAAAATTCTAACAAATGAATGCATGCTTATAAAGAAATGAAATCAAAACCATACTTGTGTGTATTTGATGTAGCACAAACCATAAGGAGACCTACAGTCACCTAAGAGAGACCGAATATGGATGTATCGAGCTAAAGAGGCTCTACCTTACCAATTTGTGGCTTGCCAAAAGTCAAGATCAAGCTTATTAGGTTCAATTTCAATCTTCCACCTACTATGTAAGGACATCCCCATGAATGCAATTATCCCGTCAAATAATAGAGAATCATTAGCTATTAAGCTCAAATTGGGACATACAAAGTAGGCAAACAATTTGTGAAGCACAAAATTTTGCACAAAAATTTCAAAGTTTCATAAATTTTCTAACTAAATGTAATTCCTAACTAAAATGCAAATGCAATCCCCCCCAAGCTAAACACAACATTGTCCTCAATGTTCCAATATGTAAATCACCCAAGCTAACCGTAAAAACGGTTCAAAGCACAAAACAGGGAAGACAAGAGGTTAATATTTAATGGGGAGTGTGAAAAATAAATCGAAAGTGCAAAGCAAAAAGAACTTACTAGACTAGCTAGCCTCCCCCAAGCTAGTATAAATATGGGGGAATCCTCCAAAGTGATGAAGGAAATGACGTTTCCTTGGGATTTAAATGAAGAAAAATGAAGAAGAAAGATAGAGGATACCGTCGGGTTTTGAAAATGAGGAATGCTGGAATTTCGTTTGCTTATAAAACAGAAAAAACATCAGACGCATAGAAAATTGAAACCCCGATCGGGGCCCGGATTTTTAAAACAAAAGAAATAACTTAATAATAAGTAATCCATCAGAGTACAAAGATGAATAGGGTCAAGGTGGCGGAAACACCTGACCAATCCGGATCGATACTCAAATCCAAAACTAAACTAATACATTATTAATAATTCTTAACTTAATTAAATTCCTAAATAAATTATTCTTCTTGCCACAAGTCTCTCCAGCACAACATCCAGACAAGCAGCAACCAATTCAACCTGAGAATGGGGGGTCGACAATCAGTCGGGAGTAACTAGATGCTCTCCCAGTCATGTTTACAACAGGCTGAATTAATAACAATCTATAACAACAGACAGTAATCATAAATGACATGTGAAGCAATCTATACAATATGACGTACATTCGAACTTACTATGACATCATCATTAACAAATGAATGCAACTAGACAAACCCCTAGACCATGAACACTAACTCGACCCAAAAGTGACACATGATCCATAGCAACATAAGGCACAATGCTAGCAACAAAGCATAGCGAATAGAGCGAACGCCTATTAGAGCGTATAACCACTGCCTCTAACTTGACAGAGCGTATCACCACTGCCTCTGTCGGTTGTGGAGCGTATCACCACTGCCTCCACGGTACTATGTATAGCGTATCACCACTGCCTATATGCCTAAGACCTGGCCAGACCTCTCGATGCATTAACTGTACATCGAACGACACTCGGGACCCAGAGCATTTAACTGATGTCTCTGGCCACCCCCGAACATAGACCAAATAAACCTCCGAAGGGCGGCTCTTGATTCATTCCGATAGTATTTAACTGATACTACCGTCATCTATTCGAACTAAGCAACAAATAAATGCACAGTTTAACTGACTGTACAAAACATGCGTGAACAACATCACGACTCAACTCAGTAGAACAGTTTAACTGACTGTCCAAACTCAACTCAAAGAACAGTTTAACTGACTGCTCTACTCCTCAAAGAATGAGAGTAGCCAAGATAATATGCAAACATAGCATTATAGTTCAACTAACCATAACACCACACATAAGCAAGCACATATAACCAAAGGTTATAATATCTTGACCTATAACATTACACCTCAACGGTCATATTATAGTTCAAGCTACCATAACACCAAACACAGAAGCATATAACAACTCAATGTTATAATACCACCAACTATAACCTTCACTTATCCTTAGTGAAGTTATAGTAACTTCAGCTATAACTTTGGTTAAGCTTGTCAGGTTATGGTATCATCAACTATAACCTTCGCTTAACTCCAGCAGAGTTATAGTACACCACCTATAACTTTAGTTAAGCTTGTCAGGTTATAGTATCATCAACTATAACCCTCACTTAACTTCAGCAAAGTTATAGTACCTTCAGCTATAGCCTTCACTCAACTTTAGTGAAGTTATAGCAACTTCAAGCTATAACTTTATACGTGCGAGGTTATAGTATCATCAACTATAACTCTCTTCCGTCACAGGTTAGTCCTCTATAACACCATCACCGAGGGGTCGACTCCACGGTACAAACCGCCATGTCACCACAACGAGTCTTGTTATAGTACACCGCACCATAACGTCACTTTCAAAGTTATAACTCAAATAGGCATAACTAGGGTAGCTTACATGCAAAGTTATAGTAACTTCAGCTATAACCTTAACGATGTAAACCAAAACCTTAATTTCTCAACATAAGCAAACCCTAGCCTCTCCCACAAGGAGAAGCCAAAACCCTAGGCCACGGCCAACCCTAGGGGCCGCGCCTCCAAGACGGCGCTAGGGTTCGCAATTTGAACCCTAGTTCGCACACCAAATAAATAATTGAAAATAAAATAACAACATAAATATTAAATGCAATTAAACATGTGAATCATAAGCATAAATAACCACACAAACAATTAATCATACAATCAGTCATTATATCATGTTAATAATTCACTTTCTATAAACACAATTAAAGGAAAACACCTAGTTAACTTTATTACGCAATAAAGACCGCAAAATAGGGTTTCCCCCCTGTAAGTTCCTGTTTATTTCCGTGATGTGCAATACAAGTTTCCCCGAACGGGTTTCCGTGCTTGGGGATGCGTGAATTTCCTCATCGACCCTTTTTGTCCTCCTTTTTCACCTAAAAAATCGAAAAGAAACATTGTCAAGTCTAGTCAAGTCTAAAAAAAACCGAGTAATTGCGGAAAATAAGAAAATAAAGAAAATAAAATGAAAGCAAAGCTTGGGTTGCCTCCCAATAAGTGCTGGTTTAATGTCCCGCACGACGTATGAAGCTCGAGTCGGTTCAAGCTTCCATGCTAACTCCGTCGATTACCGCAACGATCGTATTTTCATGGTAGACTTACCACCGATTTGAACTCTTCCTCCCTCAAAATTTTCCTATCATCGACAAAGTGTGAGCTTTCCTCCATTGATAACTCTTCTCCATCCAACTCATGCTCCAAAGCATTCATCTCCTCATTCCCAATCTCGTCATCACCTCCAAATGCTTCTAATACCAAGAGTGCCTCCAAAAGGTCTTTAACCAACGACCGAGGTATAAAGTCATCTATGACAATGTCCAAAACATCAATAGAAAAGGAAGACTCTTCAAACATGAGACTCTTCATGGCACTATTCAAGTTAAATGTGACCTTATCGTCACCCACTTCCAATGTTATTTTATCATTCTTGACATTCATTATCGCACTCGCGGTATGTAAAAAGGGTCTTCCCAAAATAATTGGGATTTGGGCATCCTCGGGCATGTCAAGAACAATAAAATCAACTGGAATAAAGAATTTACCAACTTTGACGGGAACATCCTCCATAACTCCCAAAGGGCGTTTTATAGAACGATCCGTCATTTGCAAAGTGACACTAGTACATTTCAAGACTCCCATATTAAGCTTAGCACAAATAGAGTAAGGAATGACACTTACACTAGCATCTAAATCACATAAAGCTTTATCAATTTGATAGGTACCAATTGTGAATGTAATGGAAAAACTACCGGGATCTTTTAACTTAGGAGGGGACTTGTTTTGCAAAAGAGCACTACACTCGGCGGTGAAGGCTATAGTTTCAACTTCGTCAAAAGTCCTCTTCTTAGTTAAAATGTCTTTCATGAACTTAGTGTAAGATAGAATTTGAGTGATTAATTCGGTAAAAGGAACAGTTATCTGGAGGTTCTTCACAACTTCCATAAATTTACCAAATTGAGTGTTCTTGTGATGCTTTGCCAATCGATGAGGGAAAGGCACTTTGACTTTTTCCGGCTCCTTTGTCTCAACAACCTTCTTTGGAGGGTCATCCTCCAAATCGTTGACTTGCTCAACCACAACAGGATCATCCACCTTCTTTGGCATAACCTCATCTTTCTCACCATTAGGGGAAACCTCCAACTCAACAAGCACCTCCTCATTGTCTTTTGGCATTGGTGGATCATCATACTTTGTACCACTTCTCAAGGTGATTGCATTGAGAGTATCATGTGGTTGCTCACCTTGAGGTGGTAATTGACCCGGTCTTCTTTGAGAGTTAGAAGTGGCTAGTTGAGCCATTTGTTGCTCTAGCATTGTGATTGCGGAACCATGGCTTTGATCATTCTTTTGAAATTGAGCCAACATTTCCAATTGAGTCTTAGCCAATTGCACTACCAAGAAATAGAGTTCTTGATAGTTTTGTTGGACATTTTGGGGTGGTGGAACTTGGGTTGGTTGGGAGTTTTGGATTGGTGGTCTTTGTTGGTAGTTTTGATTTTGATAGCCCGGCGGAAAATTGAATCTTTGTTGTGGGACATAGGCATTTTGTTGAGCTTGAGGCACAAAATTTTGTTGGGGTTGAGGATTGAGCACATTGTTGCTTTTGTAGGACAAGTTGGGGTGGAATTTTGTGTTTGGGTTGTAAGTATTGGAAAAGGTACCCGGTGGATAAGAACTTTGTTTAAAAGTTTGAAAAGCACATACTTCTTCCATAGTAGCTTGGCATACATTGGAGAAATGACCCGCACCTCCACAACTTTCACAAACAACAATTTGCCTAGTAGAAGACACGACATTGAGTTGATGAACCGCCTGTTGAGCCTCCAAATTTTCTTGGAGCAAAAGGATTTGATTCTTCAAGATGCTAGTGTCGGTAACTACCTCTCCTCCTTGGATGGGTGAACTCCGAGAATTAACATATTGGGCATCGTGGATCGCCATGGATTCAATGGTGGCATGAGCAATATCCGTGTCAATTTCTTGAAAACGCCCATTGTTGGCGGAATCAAGAATTCTTCGGGATTCAGCACAACACCCATTGTAGAATGTTATGGCAAGGAACCAAGCATGCAACCCATGGTGTGGGCATTGCCTTTGGAGCTCCCTGTACCTCTCCCAAGCTTCATATAAGCTCTCAAGAGCTTGTTGACGGAATCCCATGATTTGGCTCCTCAAAGTTTGAGTTTTCTCGGGTGGAAAAAACTTTTGATCGAAAGCAAGAGCCAATGTCTCCCAATTTGTTACTCCCATGGTGGTACGATCAAGGCTATTGATCCAAAGTTTTGCCTTGCCCTTCAAAGAGAAATGGAAAAGTATTTCCCTAATTTGGGCTTGAGTGACACCCGTTTGGCGAATCATGGAGCAATAGTCACAAAAGTTTTGCACATGCAAATTGAGATCCTCCAAAGGACTTCCCCCAAATTGCTTCCTCTCCACAAGGGTAATGAAAGCTGGTTTGATCTCGAATTTCGGGGCGGTAATTTGAGTGGTGGTGAAACTGGCCGGAAGCATAGCCGCGGTGGGCTTGGAATGATCGAAAAGTTTCACCATTCTCTTAGTTGGCGAGGGTGGTGGTGATGATGATGAACTAGAAACCTCCTCCTTTTCAAGATTTTTCAGATCGTCTAAGTAAGACTTTCTGGCACTTTCAACTTGCACGGGAGAAGAGGCGTCTTTTACTTCTTTCCAAAAGCGTCGACTTCTACGAAAGGTTTTCTCGGGCTCGGAATCCGGTGAAAGTAATTCTTCCTCACGAGAAGACCTGGGCATAAGGCAACAATCTTCAAGGAAATTGTAAGTACGGTCTCAAGGAACAAGTGTTCCTAAAGATAAGAGAAAAAAAAATGATAGAAGTCTACAAATCAAAAACGAAATAAAACCCTGTCCCCGGCAACGGCGCCAAAATTTGATAGGCTATATCGCACACCTATGCAAAGATAAATTTCCCTAGACACAAGTTAATGTAGTACAAGGAGTCGAACACAAGGAGACGGGAATTTCGTTATGAAATGCTATGAATAGACTACTATCAAAGTCGGTTTAACGGTTGGTTTAGTTTGATGTTTAGCAAGATATGATGTAAATTCAATAATATTAAAATAGCCTAGGGGAGTCGGGTCACTCATGCAAATACGTAAATGCTCATGTTAAACATAGGAGTTCTTAATAATGTTAATTGTTTAGGCTAAAGACACCCATCTCTCGATATTAGCGTCAACCTTAGGTCGAGTCCTAGAGAACTTTCGTTATGACTAGGGTCGTCCTACTACACATGGTTAGTCTAACCCAATTCCGTGCCTCTCGACTAATAGAATGTATTAACAAATTTAATCAATGCAATTGGCCAAATAACAAAGATTAACAAAACAATACAAGCATGTGATAGAAACAATTTACCAATATTAATTCATCCTTATTTTAACATTTACAAGTTACTAATAATGCATGACTTCCTTAATCCCTAGACAAATGAAACTACTCACTCATGTTGATAATTAGACTAATAATATTTGATATAATAAGCATGATGAATATAAAGTTATAAAGGAAAACAACTTGTTAATAAAATGAGCTACACTAAGTGAATGAAAACTAACAATTCTAATGTAGATAACAATGAAACTATGACAAACTAATGTTACGATTAACTAAATGATTTGTAAGGTAAATAACGGAAGTGAATACTAACATAAAACTAGAATTAGGATTACCGCAATAGAGAAATATAACTCGGAAATGAAGAACGAATAACCCAAATGCTTGAATGGAAAAATTGAATTACAACTTTGAAATGTAACCAAGTGTTTGAACACAGTAATAACTGAATGTTTAACTAGTTATGAAACTGAGAAAAACTTGTGTGCTTAAGCTAAGGGAAATATGATGAAAAGATATGAGAAAAGATGTGTAAGATGTGTGAAAAGATGTGTGAAAAGATGCCTCCAAGTGTCGAAGTCCTTCTCCTTTATATAGGGAGAGGGACTTGAAACGTAAGTGTTCACAGAAGCCAAACCCCGATCGGGGTTTCCTTAATCCGGGTGCATTTTCTTAATTGCTCCATTTAATGCTTAAGGAATCCTAAGCTATGACTTTAAGCACCTTAATTTTCCGGTTAATTGCATAGTTTTGGGATTCCTTAAGCATCCAAAGGAGTATCCTATGTTTGAGTTGTGAGCTCCTTGCTTTGGGCTTCATTTTTGGTTTCTCATTTGCATTTCAATCCATTTCACAAATCTTCATGCTTGGCTTGTCATTCTCCATTCTAACCTTCCATGGTCCATCTTGTTTCCATTAGCTTGTTGGACTTTGGTGCTTGCTAATTGTGTTAGGAAAAAGCCTCTAAATGCTTAGATTCCTACAAAACATAGCAAAAACGAGCAATGTACCTCGAACACGTAATTAGCTCATAAATATACTAAACAAAGTATAATAATCATGTAAAATCGAGCTAAATTAGGGAGTAAAATCATATAAAAACTAGACATATCAAACAACTACTGAAAAAGTAATGATGAAACTTTTTCCGGACCATATGCCCAGTTTGTGACTTTTGAAACATTTTCTCCTACTCTGTCTTATCAAGAAATAATCGTATTTTTATTGAAATACAGCATCACGAGCCACAAATGCTTTGTTCTCGTGGTTAACGTAGGATTATTGAGCACTTGTTTCATACGGATAACTTACAAATTAGGTACGCTACCCACCCATATTGTACATGGAATGAAACCAGACTGTTTTAAATGTGCTCTAATATGGTGGGAAAAGAAATAGCAGACAAAATAATAAAAGCCCAAGGTTAGTCAAGTGGCTTAGTGTGACTTGACAAAGACAAAACCATATCGTATAAGGTTCTGTTTCTCTATTCAACATCTTATCTCATAATGTGTGTTAGAGAAGTTAACTCGTGAAACCATTTCACAATACTTTTGGTGAAAATCAAAGTCAATACTTTGATATTTCTATTACGATTTGGTCGTAAGTCCTTGATCTAATACTCTTGGTAGTTAATTATTTCTCATTGAAGCTCTTTGAACTTTTCAATGATTTCTCTTAGCACCTCATTAAGTAGAATCAAATACAACATCTACTTAAATCGTCGGTAAATAAAGTGAAGTAGTCATAACCATCTCTGATTCTGATTGTTATTGGACCACACATATCCTTATGTATTAGGGCCAATAACTCACTAGTTCGATTTCCTTTTCAATAAAAAGGGCACGAATCATCTTGCCTTGAATACAAGATTTGCACACACCATAAGATTAAAAATCAAATGGTTTAGGGATAGTAGTCAATACTAGCCTCTTAATGTGCTATACAATCCAGAATTAAGATTAGATTAGGGTCACCAATTTTGAGCCTTTTACAATCTATATGACAAGTAATTTCTAGTTTAGGTCAAGAATATAATTACCTTTGATTGGTATGGCATAACCATTGACCAAATACATGCATAAAAAAAATACAACGCTTGTTCTATTCACAAAAGTGAAACGCTTGTGTCGTACACTAAGGTTGATACTATATTCTTATTTAGAGGTCGTGTACATAATAACTTTTATCAAGGTATACCTCTAAATCCAAACTAGATTCAGCACATTATAACTTTTATATGTTCTCTATAGAAATAAAACTACAATAGTTATATTTCCCTTGTAGCTCGACATTTAATCATGGCTAGTCGTCGCACGAATCATTATTATATGCATTGAATACATTGATGAGAACCATAATAGGTATCTAATACCCAAAAAATTGCATTTAGCAAAATAAATGTCGATCATATAGATATTATGGGTGAAAGTACTATTAGGTGTAGTACACCTAATTTCTCCAGAAAACTTGGGGCAGATTCTTTTCTAGTGTCTTACACTGTAATAATAGAATCATCAAAAGTTGGGTTTGACACCTTGCTTGGGTTTGACTTTGCTATTCAAAATAGCCTTGCCTTTTTCCCTTGCTTTGTGCCAACATCGTGCCAACCTACTTTTGAACCTCGTCTTATTCTTAACAATTAAGAATATAAACATCCCTCTTAGAGCTCCCACTCACTTTCATGAATATCTATGATCGTGCTTGTCGCGAGCCCGATACAAAGATAAATTACCCAGACTAGGCTAATAACAAATTAATGTAATTAGGGAAGTAGGGGTCGATCCTCAGGGAGATGGTGCTTCCTATAGAATGTGAAGTGTCTCGCAATTGGGTTTTATCTAACGAATATCTGGGTTTTGGGATTTGGATATCTAAACTAATATAAAGCATAAATGAAAACAAAATAAAACAAATGAAAACAATAAAGCAAGTGATGAAAATCATCTAGGAAAGTAGGTTCACACATGTAGATTGACATATTGATGAAATTGGATTTGGAACATGCAAATAATTCATTGTGAGTTCGTAAGAATGATGTGTTCATTACAATCATAGATCAGATGGTCTAGCAGGCTTTTAGGCGATTTACTAGGTCTTAATCTACCATGCCATGCTTTGTCTATTCAATTCACGTATCTCTACCTTGGAAAAATAATTCCATTTTAGTCAATGATTTTCGGCCAGAAGTCGTTAACTATCGTTACAATCCAAACATGCATAGACACCACGTTTTAAAAGCACAATTTCTTTTATCCAATTATCATCTTTTAATCAATCTAACATGGCTACCCTACACCCTAGAAAGGTGACTACTTACTCATGATAATGTTTAAATCTAAGATGATATTAACAAGAACTAGGATAGACATGTTTAGTTGGTTTTGACAATATTATAAGACTCTCTATGTGGCGATAATAACGACGCTAATTGACAATCTAGGAAATGAAATGACGATTCTAGCAACATGAAAATGAATCTAAGATAATATGTAAAGAGAATAACAATCAAATGGAAAACAATAAAGGATATTAAACAAAGGATAGAATAGAAGTACCTAGGTGACGATCAACAACGAAAGCGCTAACAATAATAGAAATCCCTTGCATAGAATAATCATTCCTTGAATTACAACACTTGTACCCAACAAAGTAGACTACAAAGATTGAAATTCTTATTGATCTAAGCTAATGTTTTGATATGGAAAAGACAGAAATAAACTAAGAACTAAAGACTAAAGAAGAAGATGAACTAAACTAGAATTTCTAAACTAAAGAGAAAAGTAAAAAAGGAAGAGATGTTGTGTGTGAGATTGATGATGAGAAGAGGGGTTGGAGCATCCTTTATATAGCATTAGGGTTTCGTGGGGAAGGGGTCAAGCATTGAACATATAGGACAAAAAGGAGAAGTTGAAGCAATTTGTGCGGATCAGCAGGGATACCCGATCGGGTACACACTTACCCGATCGGGTAAGTTGCACTCTGGAAGCTTTTGACTAATGTTTCATCTCCCTTTGCTTTGACTTGACTTCCAACATCCCCCTTGACCTCTTGAGTCGGGTTTGTTGATAGGGTTTGATGTAAAGCGATGAATTCTTCCGCCTAATTGATTGATCTTCCGACAACTACGAAACTGTCTTTGCTTCTTCGCTCTTTTATATTAGTGAACCTTCTTGAAATGCCTTTCACTTGGTCAAGCTTGCTTCTCAAATCGTCGGGTTCTAGGCAAATGCTCGGAAATATAGAAAAAAGGCGTAGAAACGTCACTTTCCCTACAAAACAGGTTAGAACATAGGAATTCGCCTAGAAGACGATATTAGCTCATAAGGTGGCTTAACAAAGCACAAATGACATACAAAACTGAGCTAAAATGGGGGTTAAAACCATACAAATATTCACTTATCAATCTATTTAGACAAGTAGATTAGAATTATTATGAAGATAATTCTTCATTTCATTCATGGCTTTACCTTCAAAAAGGATAAACCTTTCATGAAGTGACTACGGTATTTGGTTATTCACGATTTTAAATAAATCGAATAACCTAGCCGTCCCAACTGATTTGGCCTCTTTTGAGGTAAGCCTCGATAAGGAGCATTATGACGACATACCAAAAATACAAATATTTCCTTTGAGCAAAAAGATTGATGCACCATTGTAATAAGAAGACGTCATTTTAAAAATTTCAAAATGATTTTGACAAAGTGTGACATATTCGTATACTCTTCATAAGAGACATTTGCAATGGTGAATATGAGGATCAAAAGGGAAAAAAAATAATTTCGTCTTTAGCTATGGTGGTTTAAACGGAGATTTAAATCGCAATCAAAAATAATACCGTATAAATTAATGGAAACTTCTTTCCACGATTGAACGGATTTATAAGTTTGTGGAATGATAAAATATTTGTCATTGTGCGTATAAAATAATTATGAACGGAAAATAAACATTCATTGCTTATATATAATTCACTTGTAAAACAATTTTAACAAGTCACTCATATAATGACCCCTCACGAAATTATATAAGTGATTTCGAGACCCGCATTTTAGATAAAAATGAACATGTTATGCCACTTTTATGTAATAAACTGTAAGACAACATTTTGACTAATTCTACCACTAGAACTCTCAGTTGACGGATTTCAATCAAATTCATCTCCTAGTCCCGAGATAACGCTTATCCCGTTGAGTCCAACCTAATTTAGGCGTGTGATCGCATCACCCTACTTACCCGAGGTAAAAAGGGTCCACGTTGTGGTTGCCCTAATGAACACGGGGTTCATAGGTGCTTCAATTGGTAAGGCTAAATCTCAATTTCTTTTAAGTTATGTGAGAAGTCTTGTCAATTTAGCTATTAATTCCCTATAAGTGAACTAAATCGGTGAATTTTGAATAACGTTGAATTGACAATCGAGAAATAAAAATGCATGTTGGCGATTTTGGCATGAGCGAAAAGCATAAAGCAAGCAAATAATAAATCCTAGTATGACCACCTAGCTAATCTAATTAACTAGATAATTATAAAATCGGAAATCAACTCCTTGGCCCCTTGCCTCTTTATGGAACATACTTCAAAAAGGCACCGTCTTCTGGAACACCGACTTCGGGAATCTCCGTCTTAATAATAATTAATTACAAAAAGATACAAATATAATTCCTATTATACATTTGATCTAGAAAATGAAATGAAATTATTACAAACGGCGATACGAGATCGCAAATAAAATTACAACCGAATCGGTATTCCCTTACATTACGGGTAATACCGATTAAAATAATCTAGGCCATACTAGGTACAACTTGCATTAAAAATTAAATAAATGACATTCGTTCATTCAAAATAAACAACATAAATAAAATGCTGTAAAATCATGCCAAAATCGCCCTTAACACTTATCATGCTCATTCTAGCTCGGTTTTATGGATTTTATCGATTTTTAACCATTAAAAATCAATAATCAACACTTAAATCGTATTTAAGCTCAAACTAATAATCTAACTGATTTAGAACTGAAAACTAGTCCCCACTAATTTTATTTATATTTAATTAGTTTGAATTAATCGTATTTGCTAAATGTAGAGGTTTAATCATAACATTTATGAAATAAACCCAAAATAAAATATAAACATCATAAAACTTTGAAACCAAAATTTTTGTACATTCTGGAACATTTTCAGGAACTCTAAAAACCATAAAAATGTGCCCAAAAATTTTGAATTAATTTTATGAACAAATAACTTTTTATTCTACGATTTTATAAAATAAAAACCATTAAATATAGAAAAACAGTGAAAAAAATTATAAAATTTCACCAAGATGATATAAATAAGATTATAAAATGTACCAAAAATTTCCAAGACCATAAAAGGACGTTTCAAGTTTATGAACATAATAATCTCACTTTATTAACTTTTATCTCATAAAAATCAATAATCATGCAACACTTAATTAAAAGTTACGAAATTTTACATACAGTATGTAAGACATGCATGTAAGATCATATCAAAATTTCATGGCCAGAAGCAACATGCAACTCTTTTAAGTTAACTTTTAACATAAAAAAATGCATATTAACATGATTTAAAGGCCATAAATCAAAATAAATAGAAAATCAATCCCTAAAATCACCATAACCATTTTGAGGTCAGTAGGTATGGATGCAAATCAAAAAATTTCATGCAAACCATTTTTAACACAAATTTTCGATTTTACTCAACTTATCGTATAACTCGATTTTAATGCTTAAAATCAACATGCATGTAACAATTGACCTCTGATACCACATGAAAGTCCTAGACCTATAATTATACTCCTATAATTAGTTCATTAAATTACATTAACTTGATGATTTAGGATCTAGTTATCATGCATGCAAATATAAAAACATAAATATAAAGATAAGAAGAAATTTCCTTACAATGAGAAATTTTCGGTCAAAATGGGCACAATAAGAAAATCTTTTCTTATTGTTCTTGAGCATGGAATTAGTGGATGATCCTCCAAAAACAACCTCCAAAGTAGAAGGTCTCCTTCCTGTTGCACCTAAGAATCAACCCAAATAATCTTAGCTTATTATTAACTAGATAATAAGTAAGAAAAATACTACTAATATTTTTGTATTACTACACTAGTAATATTATATGAATATTAGTTTGCATGTTAGTTTTTAGAGAGATTTTGGAGTTTTTAGAGAGAAGAAGGGAAATAAGCAAAAAATGAAGTTGTACAAATGAGAACAACTCTTGTTCTCTTATGTAGGCCTTTTGGCCGGATGGTGCTAGCCCTTGTGGCTCTTATTTTGCTCATTTTTTATTCACATACATATAGGTAGTGTGTGGGATTGATTATAATCATGTTCATGTCATAACTTGTCATAATCAATATGTTGTAGTGTGATACAAGAAATGAAAAATCATCATTGTGTTTTTCCACTACAATTTTGGTCCACATGGTGAAATATAGTCCATTTTGATTTTTGATATTTGTCCCACAAATACTTATAATCATATGCTTAATTATCTTATATAATTAAATGTTAATTTGATCATATAACAATTATATGACTCAAATTAATAATCAATATACACTCAACTTTTAAGTGATATTTTATCATTATATCAATATATAATGGGTTCCACAATGCCCAGTTAATTTATTTTACAACTCCTTGTAAATATAATTAACTAATTACCTCTATCTCAAAATATATGCATAACCTCAACTTATTTGATGAATTAACGATTAATCACTAAATAAAATCTTATTTAATCGTATTAAATAAGACGTAAAATTTATTCAGTCAGTTATCGTATAATTGACTAATAAACTTAAGTGGAATGAGTTCCTAACTCAATTTCCAATAAATAACTCTCGTAACTAAACGTACATATCAAATATATGAAATGCCCTAATTAAACTGTATCATATACAAATAATTAATATTCTATTTGGGTCTCATCCTATAGGTGTGACCTAAAGGGATCTGTTGATCACCGCCGTCATACGACAATAACGTAAAACTCTAGTCAGCTGAGCGTTACCGATTTACGTTAATCAACTGACGTGGAGTATTAAAACATACTAATCATGCCACGTATATTCCAAATGAGTTTAATTATATAAATGCACTATTATGGAGGTCACTTACTCCAACAAAATTACGGTTAAGCATTTTTAACTTTTACTCAAAAATATTTATGAATATTTCCCGCCTAAATCTATTAACCAAAAGATAAAATTTTTGAAATATTTGGCTCAAATAAAGCTAACAATATCTTTAAAAAAGGCAATAAAAACGAATCTTTTAAAAAAAAAGACAGTTATACAAATTAACAAACTAATTTTTTCAATATAACACGTCAAAATCAAGCTAACAATATTTATAAAAAGGGAAATTTTAAAATTTTAAAAGAGAAAGTATTTATTTGTTTAACTAAGGTTTTATATGTCATTATAAAAAAAAATGAAAAAAAGGCAATTTTGTTTAAGAAATGTAACATAATTATAATAAAAAAAAATTAATTAGGGGTTTATTTTAATTGATTAATCCAAAATTAAATATTTAATAAAAAACAAACAATAATGGAATGAAAATAAAAAACCTGTTTAATATAAAGATTAACCAAGTTGAACAAAAATAATTTTATCATCAAATAATATTTTTATAAGTTAAAAATATTTAACAAATATAATGAAAAAATTGATTATTAATTAAATCTTAAAAAATTCGATTTAATTTTTGAGTAAAAATTTGACTTAGAGTAATCAAATTAATTAAGGTTTTATTTTAATGAATTAATCCGAATTTTAAAAAATTAATAATAATAAAAATAACCATAAATCTAATACTATAAAAAAAAAATATATTTCCATCAATATAATAATATATAAAAAGAAACAAGTATAAGAAAATCCATAAATATAGATAACAAGTTAACAACTTATGTTTAGTTACTAACTTATGTTAAGTTACTAACATAAACCCTAAACTAACTAAAAATGGTTAACTTGAGTTTGACATGTGTCGCGTTATTATTGGTTGTGTATAGAATTTTTCATACACATTGTGTATGTGTATCATCTTCCGGTTTTGGGTAACTAGATTTAATATGTTGATTAGTCTGAATCTACGGATGAGATTAATTAGGTTTTGTTAGATTATATTGAGTAGACTTGCTTATATTGATTATCCTATGTTAGATTGATTATCTTATTTGAGATTATTGTTACTATAGTAGAATTTGGAAGGAATTGATATAGCTGCTGAAATTGTTGATGATTATCTTATAAATTAGGGAAAATAAATATAGATTATAGTTTGTTGATTTGTGAGTATACAAATTGGGGGAAATTATGCATGTGATATGTTAAAGGTTTGTTTGTTGATATATGTTTATTTTCAAATTTATATAGTACTTTTCATATTTCGTAAGTCTTTTTAAATTTAGTATTGGTTCGTTCTAAAGATCTAATATTTTGTTAATAGATATGCCTTATTTCTGCTTATTTTTTCATTAATGGTACTACTATCCTGAAACATATCATGCAACACCACACTTAAGCCACATATACATTTAACCACCCAACTCGCAACAGTCATGCTCACCCACTCGAAACAACCCCTCAACCCACTACTCTGACCCTTTAGTTCACAAATTAATGGTCCAAAATCCAAAGCTATCACTCAGGGTGCTTCCACACCCACTATGCCTACCATGAAATTAACCACCAAATATCACATAGTCATCCTTATTAATCCGACCTCAAATAACCATCTAACTTATCATCGACACCGTCCTCCTAGCCCCTAATAAATACCTAAAATATTCAAGTCACTCCTCCCCCATGAAGCACCCACGCTTAGCCCCTAAACGTCATCTTTTTGTTTAAAAAGCTCATCTACCAACCAAAAAACTAACCTTTACCTTTGAACCTCATTTTATAATTCGTAAAGATTAAGTCGAACTTGCCGTAAAAAAAATACAAAAACTGAGGGCTTGTTTGATAAATGACAAATTGGTCATTATTTTTAGCATGTTGAGAGTTTTTGCAATGTTTTAATTACAAATGTGCCATTTTTTGTGTTAGGCGGCGACATAATGAAATAGTAAATTAAGCTAAAATGTCATATTTACCTTATTAACCTTTAATTAGTAGATTATAAAAATTGATTTTTTTCATCTTTAAGAAACTTATAAATTATACCAAAAACAATCCTTCGTCGAATAATGATGAAAGCTAGGTAATTAATGACGAAAAATGCGTGAGAGCTCTATCTTTTGGTAAGGAGTTCTTAAACCTCTAGATCTGGATGATGATATGAAGATTATAGAGGAAGAGGAGGAAATGATAGAGAAGGAAGATGTAAGTCCATAGACCTTAATTAGACTCCTCTAATTAATTACCAAATTACTTTTTAATTTAGTTTATAATGATCTATGTAACATGCATGCAAATATAAAGACATTTACATAAAAGAAGAAATTTCCTCACATTGATATGGAAACTATATGGGCACAACAAGAACTCCTTCTTGTTGTTCTTGAGCTATAAATATGGATGAACACATGAAATCTCCAAACAAGAAGACCTCCTTCAAGTTGCACCAAGATGACACCAAATAATCTACCCTTATTATTAACTAGATAATAAGATAGATATAATACTATTAATATTATGACTATATTACTACACTAGTAATACTTAGTAAATATTAGTATATGAGAGTTTTAGTGAGAAGAAGAGTTTTAGAGAGAAGTATGATCAAATAAGCAAGAATGAAGAAGTAAAGAAATGAACAACAATTGTTCTATATGTAGCCACAAGGGCCGGTTTTCACATCACCAAATGAGTGATATTTTCTTCTTATTTTATTGCCATGCAAAGTGGTAATGTGTTGTAGTGAATAAAATGATTTTAGGTTTACTATTCATGTCATAAGAACCTGTTGCTTATGAGTGTGAA
>JAIUZE010016950.1:0-20654 GCA_022085475.1 Heliosperma pusillum
CCGTGGCCGATCTTCCTAGATGTGCACAGTGCACCCCTCCCACCCACACCACCGCATGGACCAGCACTGAAGTTTATTCTGTTAAATTAGAGCCTTAGAGGCATTGTACGATGAATTGCTGCTGGCCGTCTCTAGACTTTCGTACAATTCAGTCTAGTTCCAAGTACCTGATAAATCCAAGCCCAATGAGATTCATGAGAAATTTATAATTGTGACCATCAGGTTCCAAGTACCTGATAAATATTAGTGAACCACAAACTTTTATTTAAGACCGTGTTAATTTAAGACGACTCTCACACTCTATTAATATATGAACTTTTCAAATGTGTGTTCAAAGGGCACATGTTAAGATGTTAGTTAGAGAAGGTTTTACAAGAGTAATCATGAGAAATTTGAAAATGAACTCATAATTATCATACTAAAAGAATTATTCTTACAAAACCTTCTCTATTTAGCATCTTAACATGTGTGTATAAAGTATATGTGAAAATAGACGGAGGTTGAAAGAGATCGTAAGTTAAGACGGTTTTAAGCAAAATCAACTCAATAGGAAAACACAAATTCACATTTGTGACGGGACGACCCGTCGCAAGCTTACGACGGGTCAAATCCCCCTCACAAAGAGTAAGTGGCAAGGCAAGTGGGTGGCAAATGAAGCCCCCGCTTGCCGGCCACTTGCTCTTTGTGAGGGGGATTTGACCCTTCGCAAGTTTGTGACGAGTCGTTCCGTCACAAGCAAGACTTAGTAATAATAATAATAATAATAATAATAATAATAATAATAATAATAATAATAATAATAATAATAATAATAATAATAATAATAATAATAATAATAATAATAATAATAATAATAATAATAATAATAATAATCTGTTTTCTCTTTGAAACCGCGTCAGCTTGTGTTGTGGAAGTCTCAGCAGGGTGCCCACGCCTCTGATTGGTTGCGTGCGGTACCTATCTCTGGGTTGCGTCAGACTATGAACAGGTGGACTTACCGTAGTGTGTTGGGGTATCGACTAGGTGTCCCGTTATTCACGGTATCTAGGCCTTGTCCTGCTTGCTCTCGGGTTTTGCTGATGATGTGTATGGGGATCACGTTGTTTCTTGTACTGGTACTGTGGGGGTTAAGCATCGGCATAATCTCGTTCGTGACACCTTATTCGACATATGCTATAGGTCTGGTGTTTCTACGGGCAAGGAGGTTGATATCGGTTTGGTTGACGGGCATGGCTGATCTCTTCGACCTGCGGATTTGCTATTTTATTCCTGGGACAGAGGGCGTGATGTGTGTGTTGATTTGATAGGGTCTTCCCCCTTGACTCAGACTGGGATGTCAAATTTTGTGTCGGGACGGGTTGTCGCTGATGCTGCTCAGCGCAAATGTGCTAAGTATAGGGATTTATGCGCGACTGTTGGCTATGGTTTCCTACCCTTCTTTTTCTCTTCGCTTGGGGAGCTGGGCACGGATGCTGTTGACTGGCTTAAGCGGATCCAGAAATTCTCGGTATCTCAGGATGCAGGGGCTCGGGTTGCCGCTTATATTTTTACTAGGATTAGCTTTGCTGTGGCTAAGGGGGTGGGAGCCCAGATTGTCTCTCGGCTTCCCACCAACTTCATGTAAACTTTTCAATTTATTTTACTGAAAGTTGCGCGCAATTTATTTAATAAAAAATTTAAAAAAAATAAATAAAAATAATAATAATAATTATAATAATTATAATAATTATAATAATTATAATAATAATAATGAAAGCTGTTGGGTTCGGACGCTGTTGACTTGCTCAAGCGGATCGAGAAATTTTCGGTATCTCAGGATGCAGGGGCTCGGGTGGCCGCTTATATCTTCACTAGACTTAGTTTTTCTATAACTAAGGGGGTGGCGGCACAGATTGTCCCTCGGCTCCCCACCAACTTATGTAAACTTTACATTTTATTTTAATGAAAGCTACGCGCATATTATAATAAAAAAAACACAATAATAATAATAATAAAAATAATAATAATAATAATTTTTTTTTTTTTTTTTTTACAAATCATTTTATAATGTGTTAGGATCTTTTTGAGTAAAAGATCAATTTTATTAATAATAATAATAATAATAATAATAATAATAATAATAATAATAATAATAATAATAATAATAATAATAATAATAGTAGTAAAAAAATTTGAACGTGCGAGAGATAGAGAGAGGAGTGCGATTTGGCGATTAGGGTTTGTTGTGGCCACCTTCCCTATCCTTGCTGCCTCACCGGCCACCTTCCCCATCACCGGCCACCTTCTCCATCACCGGCCTCCTGTGTTCGTGTCAGTTGAATATTGACAGGAGCGTGAGTGAGGGGAGGGCTTTTAGGAGAGGGGAGGGCGTTTGTGAGCAGAGAGTGTCGCCGGCCACCGTCCTGTGTTCGTAGCACGTCGCCGTTCCTAACCGCCCGTCGCCGGCCACCGGACCTCACGTCATCGGCAAGCCGTGGGTTGCGTTGCTTCTCCTTTGTTCGTTTTATTTGGGTGTTTTTAGGGTTTCTTTGGTGTTTGTTTTTCTTCTGCGGTGGCCGACGGTTGTCCCTGGGTGGCTTTTGCTCGTGGCCTCTCTTCCGCCGTCTTTGACCTAGCTATAAACACCGCGCACGGCTGTTTGTGTTTTCATCGCGTCGGCGTCGGTTGTTGTGTTTGGTGGTGTCTGCCGTGCTGCTGGTTGTGTTGGTCGTTGTGGTGGCAGTTTATGGGTCGTCGTGGGTTATGGGTCGCGGTGGTCTGCTGGCTGTGGCTAGTGTTGGCCGTGTGTTGTTGCCGTGCCGTAGCCTTGCATGGGAAACATTAGGGTTGCCATTAAAATATTCGGTAATATTTTCCTTTTTTGTATCATGCCTTTAGTACGGTTTTCTTGTCCTTTTTCTTGTATTCATGGGTGTCTGAATGGAGGTGGTAGGGGCCTTACTAAGGCCGCCTGGCGAAAGCATTTTCAGGATAGATAATGTATTGACGGTGCTATGGGTCTTACACGTCAAACTCTTACTGATAGTCTGACGGTTTTCTCTAATGCCGAGATTACTTTAAAGCGGATGGGGCTTTGGTTGTGTGGTGAGTGCTTTAAAACCCACACCTTTCGCTCTAGATGTCGGCATAGTCGGGGTGATATTGTTGCGTCTCCGGATTGTGGCGATGGTATCGTTAGCTTTATTATTCATGGTATCCCTCGACCTCCGGCTCCGTCTCCCTCGGTTCTTTCTTCTGATGATGGGGTTGAGCTTGTTCAGTGGTCTGTATCTTCTCTTGATTGTTTATTATCTATGGGCCTTCGCACCGTGAAATCTATTCCTCCTAAGTGTCGGCTTGGGTTTGCTCGGGTTTTGAAGGGGGTTTTGGATGATGTGGCTGACTCTCCTGGTGACCTTTCCTGCTGGGTTCGTATGCTTGTGTTGCCTCTTTGTCTGCTTAAGACCTTCGCTCCTCGGAGTAATCTTGAGTGTAGGACTGCTATTAGGCGACAGCGTCAGGAGGAGAGTATTACCAGGGCTATTCTTGCTTGGGGGGTACCTGGAGGGGGTTTGCAGCTTTTGCGGGAGTGTTTGGCTGAGGTTCCTCCTTCGTTTCATGTGGAGGAGGACCTAGATTTGAGTGAGCTTAACCTCCGCCAATGTCGGCGGAAGATTTGTGATGGCCATTATACTGCTGCTGTTAGGGTGCTTTCTTCCTCTGGCGTAGCCCCCTATTCTGATGTCACTCTTGGGGCTTTGCGAGAGAAGCACCCGGCCGCCCCATCACCTTCCTTGCCTCCTTTGCCTGTGGACCATCATTCTCTTATTGCCTCTTCGGTTGTGGTTGTGGATATGATTCGTAGTTTCCCACGTGGCACTTCTTGTGGGAGGGATGGGTTTCGTGCCCAACACCTCATGGATTGCTTGAGTGGTGCTGCTGTGGCTATCTCTGATGATCTGCTCGCTTCTATTACTAGAGTGGTCAATCTTTTTCTTGGGGGCAGGTGTCCACCAGCTCTCGGTGAGTACATTGCCAGCGCTCCACTCACGCCACTGGTTAAACCTGGTGGTGGTGTTCGTCCTATTGCTGTCGGCACCGTCTGGAGACGTCTTGTTTCTAAGGTAGGTGCTTGTTTGGTTGGTCCTTCTTTGTGTTCTTATTTTGCTGGTCTTCAGTTTGGGGTTGGGGTGTCCGGTGGCGGAGAGGCTGTCTTACATGCCTTGAATCGGTTCATTGAGGCTCGTGGTGGCGATGTGGGGCTTTCTATGTTGCTGGTTGACTTCCAGAATGCTTTCAACCTTGTTGATCGTGTAACCATGCTTTTGGAAGTTCGCCGTCGTTGCCCGATTCTTTCCCGTTGGGTGGAGTTTTGTTACTCTAGTCATGCCCGTCTCTATTATGGGGAACATTCTTTGTGGTCTTGTCAGGGAGTCCAGCAGGGTGATCCTTTGGGACCCTTGCTTTTCGCTTTGGTTTTGCATCCCTTGGTGTGCAAGATACAGGATTCTTTTGATTTGAGTTTGCAAGCTTGGTATTTGGATGATGGCACCATTGTTGGGGATACTTTGGAGGTGGGGAAGGTTTTGGATTTGATTATGGCAGATGGTCCTCAGTTTGGTCTCCATCTTAATGTCGCTAAGACTGAGGTTTTTTGGCCTACTGAGGATCCCCGGAGTCAACTCCCTGGTGTTTTCCCTCCTTCCATTGCTCGGCCTTTGCGTGGTGTTTCTGTTTTGGGTAGGCCTGTCAGTACTTGCTCTAGTTTTGGTAGTGAGCTTGTGGCGAAGAGAGTGACTAAGACCATCGAGCTGATGGATTTAGTTGCTAGGATTGAGGACCCGCAATGTGAGTTGCTTCTGCTTAGAGCTTGTACGGGTATATCTAAGCTCTACTTTACCCTCCGTACATGTTCCCCGGGGATCTTTGGGTCTGTCCATCTTCGTTTTGATGCAGCCCTTCGTTCTAGCTTGGAACGTATTGTCACCGCGTCTGGGCCTGGTTTTGGGGATTGGCAGTGGCGCCTTGCCACTTTCCCTTTTCATCTGGGTGGGCTCGGTGGTTATGCTGCCGGGGATGTTTTTCATTATGCTTTTCTAGCGTCCCGTTTGCAGTCTGCTGATTTGCAGGCTAAGCTACTTCGGTCTTCAGGTATTGTGGATTCTGGTCCTACTTTCGACGATGCCTTGCGGGTGTTCTCTGAGACTACAAGTTCTTCCTTTTTACGTGATCCTAGTGAAATCGCTGCCCCTAAACTTATGAAGAAACTGGCAGATATATATTTTGCGAGGATTGCTGCTACTGCGGAATCTGTATTCTCTTTGACACCGCGTCAGCTTGCGTTATGGAAGTCTCAGCAGGGTGCCCACGCCTCTGATTGGTTGCGCGCGGTTCCTATCTCTGGGTTGGGTCAGACTATGAACCGGAGGACTTACCGTAGTGTGCTGGGGTATCGCCTTGGTGTCCCGTTATTCACGGTATCTAGGCCTTGTCCTGCTTGCTCTCGGGTTTTTGCTGATGATGTGTATGGGGACCACGCTGTTTCTTGTACTGGTACTGTGGGGGTTAAGCATCGGCATAACCTCGTTCGTGACACCTTATTCGACATATGCTATAGGTCTGGTATTTCTTCGGGCAAGGAGGTTGATATCGGTTTGGTTGACGGGCATGGCGGATCTCTTCGACCTGCGGATTTGCTACTTTATTCGTGGGATAGAGGGCGTGATGTGTGTGTTGATTTGACAGGGTCTTCCCCCTTAACTCAGACTGGGATGTCTGATTTTGTGCCGGGACGGGTTGTTGCCGATGCTGCTCAGCGCAAATGTACTAAGTATAGGGATTTATGCGCGACTGCTGGCTATGGTTTCCTACCCTTCTCTTTCTCTTCGCTTGGGGAGCTGGGCTCGGATGCTGTTGACTTGCTTAAGCGGATTCAGAAATTCTCGGTATCTCAGGATGCTGGGGCTCGGGTGGCCGCTTATATCTTTACTAGGCTTAGTTTCTCTATAGCTAAGGGGGTGGGGGCCCAGATTGTCTCTCGGCTCCCCACCAACTTCTTGTAAACTTTACATTTTATTTTAATGAAAGCTGCGCGCATCTTATAATAAAAAATAAAATAAAAAAAAAAAAAAAAATAATAATAATAATAATAATAATAATAATAATAATAATAATAATAATAATAATAATAATAATAATAATAATAATAATAATAATAATAATAATAATAATAATAAATATAACAACAACAACAACAATGATAATAAATAATTATTATAATAATAATAATAATTACTATAATAATAAATCAATTCATATAATAATAATAGAGAATCGCTTCACTCTCTAGTCGGTTTTAGAGAGATTTTTCTCTCTATTTCGAAGAATCGCCATTGTTGCATTCTTGCTCCATGGCTAGAGGAAGAGGTCGGCCACCCAAATCGCGGGTTCCACTGGATTGTGCGCTTGATTCTGACTTCATTGGTACTAATCTCTCATCTTCTCGTGAAATTTCTTTTGTGGGTCTTTCTCCTTCTCGTGCTTCTCAAACTGTCAATAACGTGATTCTTGATGCAATGTCTGCTTCTATTCCTTCTGTTTTTACTGTTATGAGTACTAAGAATAATGGTGTCACAAATGTCCCCATTGTTGGTTCTTCTTCTCATGGATTAAATGGTCAAGAAACAGAGGAAGCCATTAAAACTCAAGCTTCATCTCCTGTACCTGTTTGTTATAATGCCACTACTACAAAAGATAATAACAATGGTAAATCTTGGGCTGATATTACAAAAATAGAGTTCTCAAGTGGGTATGAGCTTGTTCTTTCATGAAGAAAGTTCTAATTCCAATGAAATTGACATAGAAATGGAGGAAGTTCAGGGTGAAATTGCTAGATGGAAGTTTACACTCATGGGTACTGTCCTTGGAGGGAAACCTTCTCTCAAGCTTGTAACTGAATTTGTCCAGAAAAATTGGAACCATGGCCCTCTTTCGTTGGTCCAGTATTACAAGAAGGGGTGGTTCAGTTTCAAGTTTGACAGTGAACATGACATGAATGAGGTGATGAAGAAGGGTCCTTGGAGGATTGGCTCAAATTCCCTCATTCTGAAGCAGTTGTCTCCATCATTTTCCTGCAATATGGAGACTGTAACCACTGTCCCAGTTTGGGTGCTCTTTCCTAACTTGGATCCTTTTCTTTGGACTGATTCCATTCTAAGTAAGATTGCTAGTAAAGTGGGTAAACCTCTCTTTGCTGATCTTACTACTACCTGCAAGGCCAAGCTCTCTTTTGCTAGGGTCATGGTTGAGGTGGATGTCTCTAAAGGTCTTACTGAATAGGTTGTCATAAATGCTCCCTTTATTGGTCAATCTGTTCAAAGGGTCATATATGAGTGGGTTCCTTATTATTGTCATACATGTAAGAAACTTGGCCATTCTATGGCTTCTTGCAAGAAAGCTAAGTTTGCAGAGGGAAAGGCTGCAGGAACTGATAAAGTAAACACTCAAGCTGTAGGGAACAAAGGCCTTGTTAAGGGTGTTCAGAAAGTCCCTGAGACTGTCTGTCCTCCTTCTTCTGTTGCATCTGCAGTAATTCCTTCATTACCTGCCTCAGGATGCCACTTGCTAGGTGGTGCCTCAGACTCACAGAAGGAGACAAGTAATGTGGTAGAGATGGTTAGCTCAGGATGCTCTAAGCTAGGCTCTCCATCTCTGTCATTGCCCCCAGTTCTTTCTCGTGTGAGTGATGTAAAGCACTCAGAATACAGTGAGCTAGGGCAGGCTAGTAAGTGGACTATTGCTGATGTGCAGATTGTGGATAAGGTGCAAAGTATGGTAGTTCCTAATTCTGTTCTTTCTCCTAACAAATATAACGTTCTGGGGTTGATTGATGGGAATGATGGGTTTACTATATCACGTAATGAGGTGGTGCCACCTGACATTATACCATGATTATTGCTTCTTGGAATATTAGAGGGTTTAATAAAATGGTTAAGCATCTAGAGGTTTCTTCTTTTATTAGGGAGAATAAAATTGATCTTCTTGGTTTAATAGAAACTAGGGTAAAAAAGAATAAAGCTTCTAGGATTTTGAATAATAAATTTAGCAGAATGGGGCATTTTGCTAACTATGGTACTCATCATAATGGTCGGATTTGGCTTTTCTGGAATCCTGCTACCACCTCTGTGCAAATTCTTGAGGAGCATGCTCAGGTGGTGTACTGTCAGGTAAGGCATTTCTCCACAGGCAGGGTTTTCCTTGTATCTGTGGTCTATGGTAGCAATAATGCTGACTTTAGACAACATCTCTAGGACTCCTTGTCTGATTTTGCCCTTAGGTCTGGTCCTTGGGTTATTCTGGGAGACTTCAATGTTGTTAGGTACTACCATGAAAAGATTAGTAATACCCCTCCTGTATTTTCAGAATTGACTGCTTTTAATTCTTGTCTGCTTGATTGTGGCCTTGATGATCTTCATGGGACTGGTACTACCTTTACTTGGTTTAATAAGCATGATATCTCTTCTAGAGTTTACTCTAAGCTTGACAGAATCTTGGTGAACTCTGACTGACTGTCTATGTTCCCTCACACCACAGCCAAGTTTCCTCCTCCTGGGATATCTGATCATTGTCCTGCTCTCTTGTCTTTTCATGATGATCCTCCTCCTGCTAAACAATTTAGCTTCTTAAATTGTTGGATTTCACATCCTGAGTTTTTAGGCACTATTCAGATAGCCTGAAATTGCCAAATCAATGGCAACTCCATGTTTAGGCTGATGGGCAAACTTAAGGTGGTTAGGAAAGAACTTAAGTGCTTGCATACTACTCACTACTCTTATATTAGCCACAGAATTTCTCTGAAAAAGCAAGAACTTACCCAATGCTTTGAAGATCTCCAAAGGCAACCTTTGTCTGAAGTTTTCATCTCTAAGGAAAGGGAGGTTTCTGCTGTTTTCACCAGGTTAAAAGAGGCTGAAGTTAGTATCCTTAGTCAAAGGGCTAAGCTTCATGATATTAAAAATAATGATGTATGTTCCTCCTTCTTCTTTGCTAAGATAAAAGAAAGGCAACAAAGTCAGATTATTGGTTCCATTCAAGATATTCATGGGGTTCCTCATCATGGTCCTCAGGAGGTTGGGGCTGCTTTTGTTAATTTCTACAAGGGTCTCCTTGGTACTTCTTGTCCTGTCCAAAAGGTTCCTTTTTATGCTATTAGTGGAGCTTGTGTTGAGGCTGGGGATTTCTCTGCTTTGGTAGCTCCCATTACTAGGGATGAAATCAAGCAGTCCCTCTTCTCAATGGGCTC
Organism: Heliosperma pusillum; assembly: GCA_022085475.1. Lineage (NCBI taxonomy): Eukaryota > Viridiplantae > Streptophyta > Magnoliopsida > Caryophyllales > Caryophyllaceae > Heliosperma > Heliosperma pusillum. Next base: position 9,281 of record JAIUZE010016950.1, read on the forward strand.
TAATAAAAGTCCTAGATTAGAGGGGTTCTCTGCTGGCTTCTTTAAGGCTTCCTGGGGCATTGTAGGGAATGACTTCTGCAAAGCTGTTGAGGATTATTTTAGCTCTTGCTTTATGCCCAAACAAGCTAATGTCACTGTTATTTCCCTGATTCCCAAGAAGCCTATAGTCCAATCTGTTAAAGATTTTAGGCCTATCTCCTGCTGCTCCATTATCTACAAAACAATCAGTAAGATTTTGACTAATAGAATCCAAATTGTTCTTCCTAAATTGATTGGAATTGAGCAAGCTGCATTCATCAAGAACAGAAGTCTATATGAGAATATTATGCTTACCCAAGGCCTTCTTAAAGGGTATATGAGGAAAAATATTTCACCTAGATGCATGCTCAAAGTTGATATTAGCAAAGCTTTTGACTCCTTGCAATGGGATTTCATTCAAGACATGCTTCAGTTCCTAAATAACTTTCCCTCTCTCTTTATAAATTGGATTATGGGATGTATCACGGGTTCCTGGTTTACCATCAAAGTAAATGGTTCAAATTATGGTTTCTTCAAAGGCATAGGTGGTCTAAGACAAGGTGACCCACTTTCCCCTAGCCTCTTCATCCTTAGCATGGAAATTCTTTCCAGAGGGTTGAGGAAAATGTGTCAGGCTCAGGATGTCTCTTTTCATCCTAAGTGTTCTAAAATGGGTCTGATTCACCTGGTTTTTGCTGATGATCTAATGATCTTCACTAGAGGTGACCTGCCTTCTGTTAAAAAAGCTACTGATATCCTGCAACAGTTCTCTACTTGGTCAGGTCTTGGTGCTAATTTTAGCCAAACTGAGGTTTACTTTGGTGGGGTTCATGTTGATCTCAAGCAGACTATCCTGTCTGTCATTGGCCTGAATGAGGGCATGTTTCCCTTCAGATACCTTGGTATGCCTATTAACCATGTTAGGCTTACTCACAGCATGTATGAAAGTCTTACTCTTAAGCTCACTTCTCTTCTGCATAAGTGCTCACACAGATATCTTTCTTATGCTGGTAAACTGCAAATCATCAATGTTATGGTCTTTGGCCTTGGGAACTTCTGGAGCAGCAGTATCCTTCTTCCTGCTTCTGTCTGTAATTCTGTTAGCAAATCTTGCAGACAATTCTTTTGGGGGTCTACTGATAAAGGTAATAAGATTTGTTTTAAAAGCTGGAAGTCCATCTGCACTCCCTGGTCTGAGAGAGGTTTTCAGGTTAAAGACATTTCCTCCTGGAACAGAGCTACCATGCTTAAATGGTTGTGGCATCTAGATAGAGGTACGGGGTCTATTTGGGCCTCCTGGATCAGGCACTGCTTTACTGCAGAGACCTCTATTTGGGATTTGCAGGTAAAAGAGTTCCATCCTGAAAGTCTGAGAAGTTTCTTAATTGTTAGAGATAAGTGTGCTGCTGCTCTTGGTGGTCTTTCTGCTGTCAAAGACCTCTTTGCTGGCTGCATTCATGGAGGAGGGTTTTCAGTAAACAAAGCTTATGAGGCTCTTAGACTTAAAGGTCCTTCTGTGTTGCTATTCAAATCCCTCAGGAAGGCTTACATTCTTCCTAGGCATAGAGTTATTTTGCAGTTAGCTCTTCAGAGAAAACTATCTACTATTGATAAGCTGATCATTAGAGGCATGTACATCCCTAACAGGTGCTCTCTATGTTGCCAGGCTGCTGAGAGCTCTAGACACCTTTTCTTCCATTGTAGCTTCTCCTCTTCCTTGCTTGCTGGAATAGCTAACTGGACTGGACTGAGATGCTCTAGCTCTCAGCTCAGTGACATCCTCACTTGGCTTCAACAGTGCAAGTGCAAAACTTGGAAGAAGGATTGGATGCGGGCTAGTTTAGATGCTACTGCTTATGCCATTTGGTCTGAAAAGAATCGAAGAGTTTTTTAAGATAAAAAGAGGTCTCTTAGTGCCCTACTTAAGGAAATCCAATTTACAGTTAGCGCTAATCTTCTTTGTAGGTCTTCAAATGTTAATCAGGAAGAACTTATAGAGGCTTTCAATGCTCTAGGATAGGCTTTGTAAGTACCTTAGTGGATATGGCTTTGTAAGAAAACTCATGTATTCCTTTTTTTTTTAAATATATGAGTAGTACCCTTCTTGCAAAAAAAAAAAATAATAATCATAATGATGATGACAAAACTTTTTAGTTGATATCATTAATCTTAATAATAATATTAGTAAATAGTAATAGTAGTATTAATATCAATATTATTGATTTTGATAGTCATAACATTCATTATAATAACAATAATAATTAGTGATGATGATAATAGTAATAATAGTAATAGCAATAGTACTAGTACAATTAGGAGTGGGGGCCAAGTACTTACTCGATTGGCCACTACTTTCTTGTAAATTGTGTTTGGAACTTAATAAAAATTGTGTTTTTATAAAATAAAATAAAATAAAATAATAATAATATTATTATTATTATTATTATTATTATTAATATGAATAATATTTGCTATTAATAGAATATTTTCTCCATCTCATAATAATATTGGTAGTTTATATTGCACAATTTTTGAGGCGACACTTTGACTCAACTTTTCTTCTTTTATATTCACTTTTTTTTCCATTTAAAAAATAAGTTTCCAAAGTAATTTTTTTTAATGATGGATGTAATTGTGTTTTGTTATAACGTCTTATAGTTTTAATAATTTAACACTTATTTTGGTTAAAGTTATTAAAATTGACTCTAAACGAGGGATAATTATGAGATGGAGGGAGTATTAATTAATTAATTCCCCTATAACTAAAAGAATAAGTCACCAAAAGTTTTCCCGCTCAAATTTAACATCATTGGATTGGGCCTTTATTATTAGCTAAATTATTCCTTAAAAATATTATGTACAACGTGGGGCCAATAATATTATCTTAAATATTATATTCAGTAATATTTGCTCACATAATATTATCTCTATCGGAATATCCTCACAACGCCTGAAAAATACATGAAAATAAAAATGAATGTAGATTTATAAAATACGAAAATCAACCTTATTATCTACAACTAGACCTGTCAAAATGAGACCCGACCCGAAAACCCGACCCGCCCGACCCGGTTTTTAAGGGTCAAAGACCTGTAAATCTTGACCCGCAACCCGAAATGACCCTGTTATTTTAGGGTCAAACCCGACCCGACCCGTTCGACCCGAAATGACCCGTTATTTTGAGTTTTTAAATTTAAAAATTAAATTAAAATCTATTTTATATCTTAAAATAATAAAATAATGATTTAAATAATTTAATCTTAATAAATGTTTTAATATAAGTACGATAAATAATGCATATAATCATATTATTAATATCAAATACGATTTAATTTTTAAAAAGTACATTTTTCGGTTGAAAAATGATAAAATAGAAGACGTTATAATCTTTTTTGGACCCGTATTCTGACCCTAACCCGACCCTTATTCGACCCATATTTGACCTGACTCGTATTCGACCCGACCCGTATTCTGACCCGACCCGTATGGCCCGACCCGTTTGACAGGTCTATCTACAACATAAAATCATAATATATTAACAAATTTGATATTTTTAAGTATAATAATTATGACTTAAGAAACACAGTATATAACTATATGATCTATTAAATGACATATTGGTTTTTAAGGTTTTATAAAAAAAAAATTATTTGTAAGGTCTTACATATAAAAGTTGGATACAACGAGTTCCAATGAAACATAGTTTTTTTAACACAAATTATAAGGTAAGATGAAGCAAAATTAAAATAACTTATTCATTTAATGCTAATGAATGAACTGCCTTTTATACATTGCGACCGTCTCACAAGGTAAGATTGTCTCACATTGTAAGATCGTTCGTATTGGAAAACCGTCTCACACAATATTGACTCGGACAAAGATTTTAAATTCTCTAAACAATGAGATGTATAATACCGTGCAGTAGCACGGGATCTACACTAATTAATTATAATAAGAATAAGAATAATAAGAATAATAAGTTGTAAATTTGTTGTTGATCTTAATATATGTTACCGTCTATAATAAAAAAAAATTAATAAAATATATTAATATTAATAAAAACTTTTAAGTTTAAGATGAGTAGAACTAAAGTAAGCTGAATTTAGTGAAGCTGAACTAAATTGAATGAAGCTGAGTTGAACTGAACTAAATAAAGATGAACTAAACTAAACTAAACTGAACTGAATGAAGTTGAACTGAACTTAGCTAAACTGAACTTAATGATAAGCGACATTTTGTACTAATTTATCCCCCGTTTTAGCTCGATTTCTATATGATTTATGCACTTTGTTAAGTGATTAACGAGCTAATATTACTATTCTAGTTGTTTTGCGTGCTTTGTCTCGTTTTATAGGAAATGAAGCGGTTTTGCTATATTTTCTTACTTTATGGAGCAAAGGCACTAGAATACAAGTTTACGAGAAACCGATGATAGCAATTTCACGATTTGACTACGATTCCGCTACATCCTTCCTCAAGTGGACTCATCTTGGACTTTGACTTTGTTTCTCAAAGGAAAACATCAACCCAAGTCAAAGGAAGACTAGCCCAAGCCCAATTACGTTTTGTATTGACCAAGACCAAAGCATAGGATTCCGTGCCCAAAGAAGAAATTGGAAGAGACGAAAAAATCCATCAGGGTTACATACCCGATCGGATTTACCACATACCCGATCGTGTATGTCTGCTTATGAACGTCTCTTGGCTCTTCTTCTACCAAGCTTTAATGGGGATGTTTATTGCTTTGTCTAGGGTACGAATTTGGACGCAGATGATCAGCTATGCAGCCCTATAAAAGCCAAGGATCAACACACACAATGGACACACAATTTAGAAGAGAACAACACAACATTACATATTTAATAGGGATAATTCCCATGGTACCCCTGAGGTTTGGACTTTTTCACGTGGTACCCAGTTTTTTAAGAATCTGCTCATGGTACCCCTCAACTTTCATTTTAGTGCACGATCTACCCTTAACCCTTAACTCTGTCAAATTTGTTAACGGCAAAGTGAGTTTGTTGAATTTCAAATTTTGGGGGGAAAAGTAGTTATAATTAACTACTTTTTCAAATAATAAACCAATAACTATTTTGCACCAAATACCCTTAAGGTTTGAAAGTTGTGCACAATCTACCCCTGCCACCAAAAATACCTGTAACGGCCATAAAACTAGCCGTTGGGACTGAAATTCTGCTATTTGGCTCCCTATATAAGATACTTTGCTTCCATTCAATTGAGAGCACAAACCATTCATCTTAAAAACACACATTTATACTCAAAACACAAATTCATTCTAAAATACTTGGCATGGAATCATCTAATTCTAGATCAAATTCAAAAGGGGTGCAATTAGATAACAAAAATTGCCCTAAATGCAAAAGAAGATTCAACATAAGGTCATCCGGACCTATGGCAGCAAACCCTTCAAGATTATACTACAAATGTGACGAATGTGAATATTTTCAATGGTGTAAACAGAAAAATGAAGACATCGCTGATTATGATGAAGATGAAACTCAACAACTACATATTGTCATTCAAGAGTTGAAGAAGAAGTTGAAGGAACAAACAACTATAATTTGTGACTTAAAAAGAGATGTTCTAAATTTGTCTAAAATGTTTCAATTTAGTTTGAAAACATTCATAATAATGTATATTTTTCTAGTCTATATTATAATGAAGTAAGCATTATAATCAACATTGTCATCCAAGATTAGCAATATACTAATTATAAGCACTATAATTAACATTGTCATCAAAGTTGGCCTTGACACCTTGACATTACAAACTGGTAAGTCTCAAAAAACTGTACTATCTGCCCAAAAAATTTACCAACTGGATGATTAAACTAACATAACAAGTTTGCCTTAAACTGATTACCATTTCACCATTTAACAACCCAAAATATTCTACTTAGAAGTTGGAGTTGACATTACAAACATAGAAATGTTATAATGTCAATTACAACTCCTACAAAAAGTTGTACCCTAAGCTTTCATAATTAGTTTGACAATAAATAAAATGTTACCACATTTACTTCACATTCAAATGGGTGGTTGATTTGTTGAGGTTGAAGCAGTTGATTCTTTTCTTTTCTTTGCTGTTGGGCCACCTTGGCATGACCTTGCATTGTGGCCTAATGACTTGCAAATAGAACATTTGATTGTGGTGGACCTCCTGCCCTTCTTTCTCTTAGGTTCATCATGCTTCCTCTTCCTCTGTCTTGCTGGCCTTCCTGCTGATCTCTCTTGAACTGGTGGCAGGACCTTAGGGAACTGAAATTGTGGCCACTGCTCCTTATCAGGCATAGGGTGCATGATTGTGCTATAAGTTAACTTATAGCATAAACCAGAGAAGTAGGCATTCAAATATTGCATTGGTTCTTCTTTGTTGTGATAAATGGCCCTACATGCATGCCTACATGGTATTCCAGTCACCTGCCATTCCCCACACAAACATGTTGCAGTAGTCAAGTTCACTGGAAATGCAGTAATGGTACCTTCCACCACCTCATATTCCCCACCTCCTGCTTTTATAACCCTACAATGCCTTGAATCTGAGCAGTTAGAATCAATCAAAGATTTTGCATAAGGGGTTGGATCATAGGGTTCCATATTCTGAGCCTTATCAATTCTTTCACCTATCTTCTCCATATGATATCGTCTGATGCCTTCCATTAGGGACAGAACTGGTTTCTCCCTCAGTTCATTCATTAGTGCATTGAAGGACTCCACAAAATTAGAGGTATTATGATCACAAGCTACCAATGCATCAAACTGATGTTTGGACCACTGCTGTGGAACCTTAGACAAGTACTCAACAGCTCCTTTACAAAGTCTGCCTATACCAGCCATTGCTTTATTGAAGACAAATGTTGATGTTGCATTGGCAGCCATCCAAAATAGGTCATGATAGGCAGGCCCCCCCCCCCATTTCTCCTTGAAATTTGTGTACAAATGTTGAGCACAAATTCTTCTTGTTGCAGTTGGGAACTCCTTTTGTAAAGCCTTCTCAACCCCTTTCATTCTGTCACTAATGAAAGTCCAATCCCACTTAGTACATCCCTCTTTTTCAAATGCAATTCTCAAATTTCTGAAAAAGTAACTCCATGTTTCAGTTGATTCCTTACCAACAATGGCATAAGCTATGATATACAAGTTATTGTTGCCATCTAATGACAAGGCAGACAATAACATTCCCTTAAACCTACCCTTTAGATGACACCCATCTACTCCTATTATTGGTCTACAACCCCTCAAAAATCCCCTTGTCCAAGCTGTAAAACTCACAAACATCCCTTTAAAGAAGGCCAAGTTGTCAGAATTAGGAGAATGCCATGTTATAAGGGCCCAAGAACCAGGGTTAGTTGCCTTTATCATCTCAGCATAAGCTGCTAGAAAAGAATAACTGTCTTCATGTCCCCCAAACATTTTATCAACAACTAGACTTCTCACCTTGTACATTGTCCTAACAGCCACACTTATCCCAAACTTACCCATTAACAAGTCAGCCATGCTCTTCACTGGCATGTGAGGATTTGCAGTCAACTCAAGTTCTAATTTAGAAGCCATCCAATCTGTTGTTGCCATTGGATTCCTCTTCAGGAAATGACAATGCTTATGATAGCCATTAATTGTCTTTATAGCCCAAGTCAACTTATCAGGGATTGTAGAAACATGAATCTTCCAAGTACAATGATCTCCACTACATTCAGCTGTGTACCTCAACTTATCAGATTTGATGACTATAACATTAAACCCTTCTTGAATGCAGTAGTCAGACAACACTGACATAAATGCTGCCTTGGAAGGAAAAAGTAACCAAGGACTCAATGAAATCTCACCCCACCTTTGAGGTAGATACATAATACCATTCTTAAAAGACTTCTCCAAATAATGATCCCCTTCTTCCTCTGCTTCTTCAACTCTTACTTTGTCAAATGGATGCATTTTATTAGGATCCTGCTCCATAGACTCAGATGAGTCCTCATCCTCACTACCTCCACTACCCCCACTGCTATCTTCACTCTCTTCATCAGTGTCAGTGTATTCTTCATCCTCCTCATCACTTTCTTGACCTTCATCCTCATCCAAAGACACACTTATGGGCGCACCCCTTCTCTGACCCCTCCCTGTCCTTGTCTGATTATAATCAACATCAGGTTGAGATGTTGTCCCCCTAGAATGTGAAGTATAAATGCCTTTTCTTTTAGCAGTTGATTTTGGAATTTTTTGCTTTGTTTGAGGCTTTTTTTTAAATATTTGAGACATGTTGGGGGTACATTCAGGGGTACTCTCTTCTTGTGTGGTAAATCTGTTTGCAGTTGGGCAATGTTGTGTGAATTGACTTGGATTGGGGTTTGTTTGTGTTTTAGGTATTTCTCCACTAGTTGAATTTTCTGTAAATTGAGTAGGAATATGGCTTGTTTGTGTTTCAGGTATTTGTTCACTTGTTGAATTTTTTGTAAATTGATTAGGAATAGGGTTTGTTTGTGTCTCAGGTATTTCTTGATTCATTTCCTCTTGGCCTGTTTGAGTTGGAGTTGGAATGGGGTTTGTTTGAGTTGGAGTTGGAATGGGGTTTGTTTGAGCTTGAGGTATCTCATGACTTGTTGAGTACTTGCTGGAGTCATGTGATAACTCTTGAGATTCATAAACTCTAACAAAAATAGTCTCATTACTTTCAACATCCATAACAGGTACTTCAATAGCCAAAGGTTCAACGTCTAGTATTTCATCATCCATTTCAACCTCCACTCTGTTTTTCACCATCTCCTCCTTCTCCTTCTTCCTCTGTTCTTCCTCCTCTCTTTGTTTTTTTAATTCTGCCACTAACCCAAACTCTTTAATTGGGTTATTTGTCTCCTCAATCCACACCATAATTGTATCACTACTTTCATAATCCCAAAACATTTTCAGTAAATCACCATCATTCCTGATATACTTCTTACTATCATTTCTCCCTCTATAATACATATCATACACCGTAGGTAGTAATACTTGTTGTTTCAAAGACACGACCTCAAGATCAGCGATAACATCAAGGAGTTGTACAAAATCCACATCATAAATAGCATAATCAAAGGCTTTTTCCTTATAGTGACACTGCAACCAAAACGCAGCTTCCATCCTACCAATTTCAAACTCAACATAAATCAAACCCAACAAACAACAAAAACCCTAATAATTTCTTCATAATTATACTCAGTCAAACCCAACATAAATCACATAAACCCTAATTTTTTTTTTTGGAAAAACATAAACTTTACATTTTACTCATGAGGAACTATTCACAAAAACATCAGAAATCCTAAATAATTATTAGATAAAAGACACAATCAAACACAACAAATACTAAAATTATAAAGCAAAAAGACACAACTACATACATGCAAGTAAGAAGACACAACTACATACATGTAAAATCAGACTAAATCACAAACCTAATTATAAACAAAAAACAACAAAATTAATTAATTACCTAGATGAGAAATATCCAGAACACAATAACTAGGATAAACTGATGAAAACCTTAATTATCGATCAATAGGGATGGTAATATTAGATGATGTGCAGATGATTTCAAGTTGTGGTGGTTGATGTGATTGATTTTGGAGGGAAAGTATATGGGTCGTTAGTTGTTATGGGGAAATGAGAGGGAGTGTTTTCTTTATTACTTTTATGAGGGAAGTGAGAGGGAAATGGGGGGAAAGTAAGGGAAATAGAAAAAGAGGTTAACGGCGTGATAACAGAAATAAAAGTAAGGGTAGATCGTGCACTAAAATGAAAGTTGAGGGGTACCATGTGCAGATTCTTAAAAAACTGGGTACCACGTGAAAAAGTCCAAACCTCAGGGGTACCATGGGAATTATCCCTATTTAATATCTTTCTTTCATATAAGTTTTAGATTATAGTTTATAGTTTTTGCAATCTTAGACTATTTATATAGCAATTTCCAAGTACTTTTCTAGTGTTTCTATAAGCATTTGTCATTACATTGAGTTGGATATTTGTTCTTTGCTTTCTTTCTTACATAATTGTACTCCAATCCCGGTAATTTTCTATCCTTTATTTACGCAATTTCCGACATCATTGTTCTCTCTTTATAGTACTTATGTCAGTTGTATTGTTTTCATCATCATGAACTATAATCTCACTAGTCTTTTTTTTTATATTATTATTGGTAGGAAATCCATACAAAAGTAATCTAGTTGAAACCAAAACATCGTTTAATATGTCATCTTTTATTTCGCCTAATCATATAATAATCATCATAAAATTCATCATTAGAATCGTTACTAATATAATCTTGATCACCTTAGTCATTTTAGTACTTTTATTTCGTAGTTTAATTTTGTTTATCATTTTCCTCTTAATTTATTTAATCACATAAATTAAACCTAGTGTTGTAAGATTATCGTTGTGACACCCTCAAATTTGCGGAAAGAAAAAAAATAATTTTAATAAATAAACAAAGGTGTCATAAATAAAAAGGGTCATAACAAAAGGAAAATAATGTTATACATAAGAATTATACAAGACGGGAGACATATTTCCCGTATAAATACTGAAATAAAAAAGTGTATAATAATATACAATCTAAGAACCGAATATAGGTCCAAGGTAAATACTTCGCTCGCTAGCTCGTCAATGTACCCCAAATATGCATCACCCCCTGTTCGACCGCATTAAATATAAACACGGAAGCCACAGTCAGTGGGGAGTAACTCCGAGTTCTCCCAGCCACGAAATGTCGAGTTTAATGAAACATGAATAACATAAAAGCAATGTATATGGAAAATACAAAACTTAAACATATATGATATGCTTTTCATGTTATGAAACAATTAACTAACAGATAACCTATCATATGAAAGCTATCATGTGAATCCGGTAATAAAATATAACACGAGGTAGGGAAGCTGGTATGCTGGCTCAGCGGTTACCATGTAACATGGCCCTGATACACTCAAACCCTAATCAACACGTAATCATGTGAATCAGTTACCAATCGGGAATCCAAACTCTATCAATCTTAGCCGGCTTGCATCTCACCTTCTAGAACTCATAGAATCATCAAACATGAAAGACCAATCCGTCTACAAACAGGCATAAGTTCTTAGCACGGCCCATAGTCGACTGTAACTCGAGTCTATACCACGAGGTAGGATATACTTAAATATTTAGGCTCAGCGGTCACGCGAATGACATGGCCAAAATACCAAGCACACATCTGGGCTCAGCGGTTACCTTTAAAACATGGCCCAGATCCAAAGCACATATCTTAGCTCAGAGGTTACCCTAATAACATGGCCAAGATACAACTCTACCCTAATCCTAGACTGCGCAAACCC
>JAIUZE010016951.1:0-11899 GCA_022085475.1 Heliosperma pusillum
TCAATTAAAAGTCAACAGTAGGTGGAATTAAAATTGAAATCATATAGAGTAATGTTGTTACTGTACTAATGAAGTACTCTTGTTACTGTAACACTGTTTCAGTTTCAGTTTACATTTACTTTATTATTGTTACAGTAACAATATTACAGTAATAATGTTACACTATATGTCGAGTATATTTACAGCGGTAGGTTAACTAATCGCCGCCGCTGCTGTATACCTCCAGTTTTCCTAAAAACAGATCTAGTTATGAATTTCACAATATCATAACCTTAACTTTTTCTCAAACAATATGAACAGAAACATAAATCCGAAATCGAACAATATAAACATGAGATTATAATACAATTTAAATATTCATATAATCGCAAATTATTAAATAAATCAGTTGTAAATTAACAAAGCACAAACTAAAATTACTGCTCAATTTCACCATGTCATAACCCTAATTTTTTGCAAAATTACTATGAACATTACAATCGACATTAATCGCATGAACAATAGACAACAACATAATGAACACATACACTATCAGATTGAATATCAAAGTCTTACATAATTTCGCATAACTTTCAGTCGAATCGTACATAAAATCATACGTTGAATTCGAAAATCAACGAGAAATCACCGGGAAATCGATTGAAATTATGCAATCAATCGAATGATCAGATACACCAGTTCGATTCAAATTTTCAATTGAATGATTCCTGAATTACAAATTAACATTAGATTTGAATATTTTGAATTACGGGAGAATGAAAGTTCAGAGATTATAATTAGGTTTGAAAATTTAGGGAAGTTAGAGTTACTGGAGAGGAAAAAAAGGAGTTGAACATTGTTTGTTTAGAGAGAGAGTGAGATAAGAGAGAGAAAGTAAGATTGAGTTATGAGCTCTTAGAATAGAATTGCAAGTTTATATAGTATGAGCTAGGATTAATCTCAGCCCTTGATTTGTATAAGATCTAATGGTGGAGATTCACGGGACGTACTCACCTAAGATATGTGGACTCACCCTTTTTGTTGAGTCCATGAGTCCTCATCATAGCCATTAGATGAGGGAGATGGATGGATGAGATTGTAGAGACAAAAACACAGTTAACACTAATCAATTACATATGCACTAATTAATTAACTTTCTCTCTCTAGCTTTTCATTCATCACATTGGAGCACTTTTGAGTTTCTAAGATTTATGAGTGTAACTTCAGGCTCTATTTCTGTAACTTCAAACTAAACTGTGATTTCGACTATATAAATTTGAATTTATAAAACTTCAAGACAAGTTTATGTGATTTTAGATTTTTTATGAGTGTTACTTTAGTCATTACGAGTGTCACTTCAACCATTATTTATGTAACTTCAAACTAAAATGTGATTCCGACTACATAAATTTGAATTTATGAAACTTCAAGACTAGTTTACGTGATTTTAGCCTTTTTATGAGTGTAACTTCAGTTATTACGAGTGTCACTTCAACCATTATTTATGTAAATTCAAACTAAAATGTGATTTCGACTACATAAATTTGAATTTATGAAACTCCAAGACAAGTTACTTGATTTTAGCCTTTTTATGATAACTTCAGTTATTACGATTGTCACTTCAACCATTATTTATGTAACTTCAAACTAAAATGTGATTCCGACTACATAAATTTGAATTTATGAAACTTCAAGACAAGTTTACGTGATTTTAGCCTTTTTATGAGTGTAACTTCACTCATTACGAGTGTCACTTCAACCATATTTATGTAACTTCAAACTAAAATGTGATTTCGACGATATAAATTTGAATTTATGAAACTTCAAGACAAGTTTATTTGATTTTAGACTTTTTATGAGTGTAACTTCAGTCATTACGAGTGTCACTTCAACCATTATTTATGTAACTTCAAACTAAAATGTGATTTCGACTACATAAATTTGAATTTATGAAACTTCAAGACAAGTTTATGTGATTTTAGCCTTTTTATGAATGTAACTTCAGTCATTATGAGTGTAACTTCAAACTGTATTTATGTAACTTCAAACTAAAATTTGATTTCGACTACATAAATTTTAATTTATGAAACTTCAAGACAAGTTCATGTGATTTTAACATTTTTATGAGTGTAACTTCAGTCATTACGAGTGTAACTTCAGCCCTTATTTGTGTCACTTTCAACAAAAATGTGATTTTGACCGTATAAAATTGAATTTATGTAACTTTAAGACAAATTTATTTGATTTTGCCTTTTTTATAGGTATAACTTCAATCATTATGATTGTAACTCCATCCCTTATTTGTATAATTTTAACCCAAAATATGTTTTAACTTTAACATTTTTATGAGGGTAACATTATCCGTTATTAGTGAAACTTCAACTATTAATTGTGTAACTTTAGTCATTTATAGTGTAACTTTATGCTTTAGTCTTTCCTAGTGTAACTTCAGTCCAAGCTAGTGTAACTTCAATTCAAACCTATGTAACTTCAGTCCAAACCTACGTAACTTCAATCCAAACCTATATAACTTTAGTTATATAACTATTAATTGTGTAACTTCAGTCAAAAAAACTGTAACTTCAGTCAAAAAAAGTGTAACTTCAGTTACTAAAAATGATGGTTTTTGAGATATATATATATATAAAAAAAAGAAACCACCAGAACCACTGAAGTTACAGATATATATAATAAAAAAAAAAGGAAAAAAAACATATAATTTTCAGATCTGAAAAAAAAAATCAAATTTAAAATGTGTCACTTTGATCCATAAATGTGTAACTTTAGTCCATACTAATGTAACTTCAAACACTACCAACAAAACAAAAAAACATTATTGTGTAACTTTATTCATTTATTGTGTAAATTTAACCATTTATAACAAACATAAAAAGTTGGAAAAAATGGTGGTTTTGAATCTGGAAAATAAATTATTAACATAGAAATTTGAAAAATAAAAAATTAGATCTAAAATAACATAAATTGTGAAAAACAACTGAGATCTAAATGAGATGGTGGTACAAATCTGAAAAAAAAAAGAGAAGAAGAAGAAGAGAGGAGGAGGAGGCAGGGGAGGACGACGGAGGGACGGCAGGGGGCGGCAGCTAGCAGGGCGGTGGCAGGGGAACGACATGGGCACGGCAGGGGCGACATGGTGGTGAATGAGGCTAGGGTGGTAGGTGGATAGGAGGCGGTCTGGTGGTAGTCTGGTGCAGGCGGGTTGTCTTATGGCAGGCGGCGTTGAGGTGGCGGCGTTAAGGTGGCAGGGGAGGAGGTAGGTGGTGGTGAGATTTCTTTTTTATTTTCAGATCTAGTTTTTTTGTGGTGGTGTGTGTCGGTTTTGGTGGTGGTTGGGTTGAATGAAGGATGAGTATTATTTTGGGATTTTGAATTTATTAGGGTTTTAGAGAGAGATGAGAGGATAGATATTGTGTGAGATGAGAGAGAAGTAGTTGGGAGGAAAAACTTATATATTGAATTAGGGTAGATTAGTGATTAATTAATGAAAAGTAGAGAGATAGTGGTATTAATGACCATTTAGGAAATCTCAACCATCTATCTCCATCATCCAATGGTCACAAAAAGGACTCAAGGACTCAATGTTTAGAGAAGGACTCACATGATCTCTCTATATATATATATATATATAGAATTAGGATCATGTGAGTCCCCTATTTTTTTGAATCCCTGAGTACATGATACAATATCACAAGTTATACTAAACAATATCACGGGATATACTATACAATATACCACTGAACTAATTTTTCGCGCACTATTACTATTTTTTTCTCATACTTTTCTTCACACCAATTGATTCCACTACCGAAGCTCCGACAAACACTATCATTCTCTCGCCCTTTCATGCCGGAAAGTCACTATTATCGGTGTTTCACCAAAATTTATTGTATATAGCTTCTTTTATCATATTTCCTCTCTACTAAGCATCTTTGCCTCCCACACTTTTCTTCATAACCGACGGCGAGACACCTAATTTAACGACAACAATGACAAATTTTGTTGTGATTAGGGGTGGTGTGAGCTCCGAGTAAGATTGATGTGTATGGTGGAGGAATATGAAGATTGAAAAGAAAACATAGGATAAATAATTAGTGATGACGGAGCCGGATAATTGTTTGCTTGTGTCATCTAGGTGCTTGGATATGTCGTCGTTATTGGTGGGTGGGTGGTCGTCGTCAGGGGCGAGTAGTATGACATAGAATATTTTTGACCCTTTTATCTTGTTTTATTTTTCGTGATACTGCTTAGTATAACCAGTGATATTGTTTTGTGTAATATGTGATATTGTATAGCTGGTCTCACGGACTCAAATATTTAGGTGGACTCACCGGATCTTGCCTCTATATAGATCCGGTGAGTACACCTAAATATTTGAGTCCGTGAGTCCAGCTATACAATATCACAAATTACACAAAACAATATCACTGGCTACACTAAACAGTATCACGGAAAAAAATAGCACAAAAGGGTGAAAAATATTATATGTAATACTATTCGCCATTGCCGACAACCACCCACCCACCAATAACGGCGACATATCCAAGCACCTACATGACACAAGAAAACAACACCATCGTCACCCATTATTTATCCCTTGTTTTCTTTTCAATCTTTATATTCTTCCACCCTTACACATTACTCCTACTCGGAGCTCACATCACCCCTAATCACACCAAAATTTGTAATTATTGTCGTTTGATTAGGGATATCGTTGTCGGCTATGAAGAAAAATGCTAGAGGCAAAGATGCTTAGTAGATGATAGGAAATATGATAAAAGAGACTATATACAATAAATTTCAGTGAAACACCGATAATAGTGACTTTTCGTCATGAAAGGGCGAGAGAATGATGATGTTTGTCGGAGCTTCGGTATTGGAATCAATAGGAGTGAAAAAAAGTATGAGAAAAAAAGTTAGTAATAGTGTGCGAAAAAGTAGTTTAGTGGTGTGATATTGTATAGTATTTATGAGAAAGATGGGTTCTTTGTTAGTTTTTTTCATGAATTAATGCTCTCACATGTTGAAATGTTGAATTATGCTTGTCTTATCTTATTATGGTGGAAGTTAGTGTTTGGTGTCTTAACTCTCCCTCTTATTGTATGAATATGCTTTGAAGACACTAATGTTGGTTTAACTAGACCCTTGATATCTATGTTGGATGTTTTAATATCCATATGTTGTATGAAATATTGATTAGTGATGGTTTATGTTGATCGATAATTTTAAATGGGTTTGAGTTTGTATGTCTTAAAGATGGATTTATGGGGTTGTTCGGAGTATTGGAGTCCCAGTCGGCCGACCGGCTAGGAAGTTCCAGAATATTGTTGTTGGAATTTTGGCAAGTTTCGGACAGGGAGAAGTCCCAGCCGGCCGCCGGTCAGCAAGATGGGAGCTCCCTGTAGCTTGGTCGAGTTTTTATGTTGTGAATTGTGCCCCAACCAGCAAACCGGTCGCCGGTCAGTTGGCTGGGAGTACCCTGCATCCTCGATTGAAATTTTGAAGCATGCTACGAGTCCTAGCCGCCGGTCAGCCGACCGCCTGGGAACCCCCTGGACATTTTTTTGAAAGTTTTGATTTGGCCTTGGTCGCCCAGCCGATCGGTCGGTCGCGGGTTGCCTGGCCGGTTGGGGACCCCTGTGCTACCTCATTCTCCTCGTCTCTTATAATTTCACATGAGACGGTTTCCATGGTTAGTTTACGTTATAATCATATGAAATGACCTTGAATATTTATATAAGGACTATATCGTATCTCACATGATTTGTTCACTTGTTTAGTGACGGTTTTGGATGTTTATCTCATTTAAGTCATTTATGCCTTGAGTAGTCGGTTGAGTCTTGATTGTTGGATCATATTGAACTCTCATTTCCCGTTTGTACCCTTATACTCATTGGAGCTTGTGTCGGAGCTATGGGGGTACATTCTATTGTGCTAATGCATATGTTCGTGGCGCTATGGCGATGTTGTTGGGAGGCGAACGCACAACGTTGATCAACCCAGCCGTTAAATGGTGTATCCTTGTGAGGTGGTGTCATTGCATGTAGAGTACTTGATTGTTTATTCTTGACCCCATATTCCGTGTGGTTTAGCCGGAAGATGGTGCTTGTGCTCATTCCGCCTCTTTCGTGTGGTTTAGCCAAAATTTGAGGTTACTCGGCTTCCGTGTGGGTTTAGCCGGATGATCGTGTAACACCCCCATATACCAAAGAGACTTAAAAGACCTCCTTATTGCATCGGGATACTACAATCTCGGTTGCCCGAGGTAGTACATATCAAATCAACCATAATAGAACAATAATTTATTAAATCAAGTGTCTCATGGTTACATCATTCTAAATCCAGACGGCATACCGTCTTAAACCATAATCCAACTGACAAAATAAAGATAAATGAGTCTAAAGTCTAAGCTTTTAAAAATCATCGCAGAAGCTAAGACTCAACAGCGGTGATCCCAATCAACTCCCCCAACGCGAGCTCATCGAATTACCTGCTGATCATCTACTCACCATTCCCCAATGGATCCCAGCTGTTTTGAAAACATTAAACGGCGTTAGTAACAATATAAGCCGATCACTGTACAAGACAATAACAACATCATCAACAAGTAACCAACGGCCAACAACACCACCATAAACCAGTAATTGAGCTACCACCGCAGCGGTAACCCCTGCCAGTGTCATACTGCAGATCTGACCGCCGTTCGACCTATTGATTCCAGACCGCAACACTGGACATCGAAAGCCCCTCTCGTCGCAGCGAGAGTTCCCGGAACATTAATGTGCACATCCCCCTTGCAGCGGGAGAGCTACAAGAGGCGAACTCGGGGTGTGGTCCGTCTCCCGGCGGACCACCAAAATAGTAACCAAGTAACTAGGTAGCACGAACACTCCTTCTAACTAGTCGTCTCGTGTCGGACAATGTGTCGGACACACGGACACCTATAAATAAGGAATGTGAGATTGAAAGACTAAAAGAGATTGATTAGAAGATGAGTTGGGTGGGAAATGAGAATAAATTATAGTCAAAGTCAAAGTTTACCTTCAATTATTTACATTTAATATCAAATATCAATATAAAAATAAAATTGTACGTTGTTTATAACTATAAAATATATATTTTATTAAATTTAAATGCCGTGTCCCGTGTCCTAAATTTCACGAGCCGCCGTTTCACGTGTCCGTGTCGTGTCCGTGTCCGTTTTTGTGCTGCCTAGACTGTAATACCCTTAAAATCCGTCAAAAAAAAAAGAAAAAAATTTTTAAAACTAATTATAATAAAGTGTTTTACGAGGCTAAAATCAATAAGAGATAAAATGGAAATTTAATAACGATACAATTACCGCGACCTTGAGTCGCTTAATTTAATAATAAATATTATCGTCAAACATTAAGAATAAATAATAATAAAATGCATTCCTTAAATTAATTCACCCATGACAAACTAAGAAAAGAACATATACACAACCCTTGTGTCGATAATTGGTAAAATCATATTGCATTTGGAAGTTGTATAAAACACCGTCTCGCGTATCATTTTCCGCTCTGCGCAAACCCGACTCAACACCACCTACAACAAAATCCTAGCAGCCATGATGATCCCTAAGATCCTATGTCATGCCTAGAGCAATTGGTCCAATGAGAAAAAAAAGACACCCCTCTTCCCCATGTGTGCCACCACCCTACACCCCTACTCCCCTCCTTCCCAATACCCTTCTTTTTATTCTTCCCATAATTACTCCTATTTACTCATAATTCAACCTTCCCATCATATTTTCATTCAAAACAAAACAAAAACAAAAAAAATATAGAGAGAGGGAGAGCAAGGAAGAAACCAAGAGAAGGAGAAGGAGAAGAAGAAAGCTAGGAGGAGGATCTTGCCTAAACACCAAGTTCTTCACCTTGTAAGGACTAAAACACTACACTTTTCTGATTTTATTCTTATTCATCACTTAAACACGAGTAAAACAAATCCTAAAACGAACTATAAGAGTCTGCATTCATGCATGCATGAACTTAAGCACGTAACAATCATCAAAGTGTCAAATCCGAAGGTTGATTATGAACAGAAGATAAATTGGACTTAAACTTGTTATCTTAGTGTTAAAAAAATATATGTAGTACCTCTGCATGTCTATAACTTGTATACAAAATTTTGTCAGATTCTCATGTGTCGTTTATAAATGAAAAAGCATACACTAAAACGTGATTCTGGACAAACCGAATCTGCATGTCCCAATGTTTGAGTCTTAAAATGTAACTTAAAAAATTAATAAAGACAAGACCTTTTACCACAATAAACTTCAATGAATATAGAGCATGTTAAGCTCTGGAATCAACTCATTTCATTCTATTAAGACGGATTTATGCATTGTTACTTTTTTTGTCTCGAAATCCGACACATTCTGGAAAAACATGATTTTGGGTATCTTAAACTCAGTTTTAGACTTAGACCTACAATTACTTAAAGTTAGTAGACTCATTAAGGAATCTACAGAAACTGACCACGCCTTAAAATATGATGTTTTCAATTTATTATGATGTTTACAAGTTCGTTCAATAATCTGGAAAAAACGAGATTAATGAGTATAATAGTTTTACTAGTGAAAACTTGTCATCTTCATAAAAGGCTTTTGAAATTATACTTATTAACATTTTTAACATCCCATATTTTAATATGTTAAACTATTAGGAAAGTAGAGCACTTTAGACTTTCGAATCTTGGCATTTCGATTTGTTAAAAACATTTCCCACCTAATAACATATTAAGCCTCGTTTTTTGACAGATTTTGTTAAACTGTAAATTAGTATAACTTAGAGACCTTTTTAGGCCTTAACTCTCTGAATATTAAAGTTATAGGACATCTCAAGGAATCCAACCCCACAAACCACGTATCCAAATGATTAGTAACGAGAGAGATATGACAGTTTTAAAGTTTCTGTTTCCGACTGAAAAATCGTGGAGAGTAGTTAGGTCAATATAACTTGCTTAATCTCATTGCATGTATGCTTATTGACTAAACCAAACAATAAATGAATTAATAAATCATTCATATACATTCTGGTATTATGCTAAATCATATTTATAGACGATAGAGTGGGATGAGTTAGTTAACGGAACTTAAAATAATAGAAATCGTATAATTCAAGTAATGTAAAACAAGAAAGTTAAGAACCGACTTGGATGCATTAGTAATCGATATTTTATACATATTGTAGACTCGGAATTTGTAGAAGAGGCGTTGTAACCGCTCCCTAAGCAACCTTGTGAGGTAAGGGAAAACACTAATCCGTACACTATTCTTAAACTATTGAGTATTGTTCCGAATGTTGTAATATTTAATATGCTTGTAATGATTGTTGTTATTAGTTGGAATTATTGTGATGAAATGAATATTGAAGATGATTGATGTTGTCCAATCTCTTGATTATGGAATCGTGTTTGAAATGAAATGAAGGACTTATGATTTTTAAGAGTTTTGAAAACCAAAACCGTTCGATCTTTTGTACACGTTATGGAAATGTTTAATTTCAAGGAAATGGATTTAATTGTTTTGAAAGGTTTTGATATTGGTTCTGAAACGGTTTTGGTAGAGGGGTAGGTTGTCCCAAATAAGGGACCTCCTATACAGAGCTTTGGGTGGGGGTTAGTTGATCGAGACCCCGTCCTCTTATCTTCCTCCTTGGGGTTGGCCCTTGGAGGGGTGTGCACACTCGAGATGTTTGGACAGTTTAGTACATGGTTTGGGGAACCTCGTCTTATCCGGACTAGGGCGAGGGGACCCTCTCCATACGGCCTCTATCCAAGTATACCGATGATGGAAACTTATCGAAAGAAATGTTTTATTTCAAATAAAAGTGTATTGGAAGAAATGTGGTTTTGAAAATGTTGGAAACTTATGGAAAGAAATGTTTTCTTTCAAATGGAAAAGGTATTGGAAGAAATGTGGTTTTGAAAATGTTGGAAACTTATGGAAAGAAATGTTTTCTTTCAAATGGAAAAGGTATTGGAAGGAATGTGATTCGAAAAGTTTGGAAACACTCATGATTTCTTCTTGATTATATGAAATACCACATGTTGTTATTGAAAATTCTTATATATCATACATTGTTTTGAAAATGTAATTCAAGTTAGTATTCTACAATTTACCAATTCTTCTTTTCGGATTGTTTACCTTACTCAAACCCTTCTTTTGTTTTGTCCTTGATTGGACATGCGATGACCACAAACTGTGTGAGCAGATCGTATGACAGGTACTTGTAGAAAGTAGAGTTGAGAACTCTTGGGGAGAGCGCGCTATCATGGAATATTTGAAGTTTGAACTTTAAAAACATTTGAGGGTTTTTGAGACTTATAACTTTGATTTGCTTCCGCTAAATTTAGAATGTTGTAATCGGATTTTAACACCTTGGTTTTTATTCATATGGACTTTTATCCTTTTTGCTTTAAATCATGGTTCTATTACCACATTTGATTACATTGTGGCACACCCATTATCCTATTTTAAATGAAATTGGAATTTTTAAACTAAGAGGATATTGGGGGTGTTACAGTAACCACCCAAAACTCCAAACCCGAACTCCATCATCATCACAATAGTAACCATCATCAACAACAACAATCACAACATCACAGTAACAATCTCATCACAATGATTAACATATAAAGCACTGAGTAGGAAAATCCAACCTTTTAGAAAATCCGCAAGATGTATAAGCAATCAAGTCAGAATTCCTGTTCTACAAAGTCTCCCCCTAAACATACAAGGATTATACAATCAATCACTAACCATCTTTTCTTTTTCCCCAATTCAAATAGGGTTACATAATTCAATACAAATAATAACAGTAAACCATGTAGATGAATGACTTACCGATTGGAATCAACAAGACAAGAAGTAATCCGATTCGGCTTGGAATGATTGAAGATGCTTGAGAGGTTTTGAGAGAGTTTTAGAAGGTTTAGGGTTTGGTTAAATATAAAAACTGACGAATTATGTGTTAATAACTCATAATTATATTTAATCAAATAAAATCTCGCAAACCGGTGTACTCGGTCGAGTACATCGCACTCGTTCGAGTGCACACTATACACTCGGCCGAGTGCCAACTAGGCAGAAGGTTGCCTAACTGACACACGAATCACACTCTGCCGAATACACTATACTCGGCCGAGTATACAAGACACTCGGTCGAGTGACCTCTACTCGACCGAGTACAAGGTACTCAGAAATAAGGAGTATTAAAGATCGAGTCATGGATGCGAGGGTTTATCGCATGTCGAATAGGCAATCCAATTAACAAACTGCTTGACCTATACAAAATGTTTGGTCACTTTCAACAAACTATTTACATAACAAACATCTATTTCAATACCAAATAACACAACATTGAGTTTAGATACTAACTACGGAAGAATTAACACCTTCAAGGAAGATGGAAAAGGAAGAGTGTTCACCATTTTACAAGAATGTATTGGCAAAGAATACACATGCAAATTCAAGGTTGGGACAATTTTGGGAACGAGTGAGACCTTAAAGGACAAAACACAATGACAACAAATTCGAAATTCTAAGAACCAAATAACGCCAATCATGAAAAAGAACGGGTACTACATCAAACCTACCCTGCAATGCTCCACAAAAATATATGTCGAATGTAAATGTTTAACCGCACATACAATAAACAACCAAATTAAGCTTATTCAAAGTCATATGATTAGTATTTAGCTATTTAGGATAAATTTCGGTTTTTTTCGTTTCTAAGCCCGATGCAAATGAATTTTTCGTAAATGAAATGAGTTATGTCAAATGGTTTGGATAACGGACATGCGGTCTGATATTTTCATACATGAAAAAAACTTATTTATATTTGAGCAATTTTTTTAATCATATTCTTGACTA
>JAIUZE010016953.1:0-22542 GCA_022085475.1 Heliosperma pusillum
GCTTCCAAGGAAGTCATGTTGATAAGTGAATCAGAACTAGTACAAGAGCTAAGTGAGTTACAACCTGTGTACATATTACTTGCCAAAGAGACTGGGATGAGCATCATTGATATCCCTGAAGAGGTCAAGTCTATCCTAGAAAGCTATGGTGATGTCTTTCCTACTGAGCTCCCTAGTGGACTGCCACCTCTTAGAGGAATAGAACATCACATTGACCTAGTGCCTGGAGCTATCTTACCCAACAAGCCAGCTTACAGGAGTGATCCTAAGGCTACACAAGAGCTCCAACTTCAAGTAGGTGAGCTGCTCAACAAGGGCTATGTTAGGGAATCCCTCAGCCCTTGTGCTGTACCAGCCTTGCTTGTACCAAAGAAGGATGGGACTTGGCGTATGTGCATTGACAGTAGGGCCATCAACAACATTACCATCAAGTATAGGTTCCCCATACCTAGACTTAATGATATTCTGGATGAGTTAAGTGGGGCTCAAGTTTTCACTAAGATTGATCTGAGGCAGGGCTATCACCAAGTGAGGCTAAGAGCAGGGGATGAATGGAAGACAGCTTTCAAGACTAAACATGGGCTCTATGAATGGTTGGTGATGCCTTTTGGGTTGTCTAATGCCCCTAGTACCTTCATGAGGTTGATGACAGAAGTCCTAAGGCCCTACTTAGGCAAGTGTGTTGTGGTTTACTTTGATGACATTCTTATTTACAGTTCAACTAGGGGAGAACATTTGCAACATCTGAAGTTGTTGTTTGAGGTTTTAAGAGAGAACAAGTTGTATGGAAAACTAGAGAAGTGCACCTTCATGCAGCCTGAGGTTTACTTCCTTGGGTTCATCATCTCTAAGAAAGGAGTAGCAGTTGATCCTGAGAAGGTGCAAGCAATCAAGGAATGGCCCCTTCCTCAAACTGTTACTGATGTTAGAAGTTTTCATGGGTTAGCATCTTTCTATAGGAGGTTCATACAAGGGTTTAGTTCAATCATGGCCCCTATTACTGAGTGCATGAAGTAGGGAGAGTTCAAGTGGAATGAGAAGGCTGAAAGGTCCTTCAATCTGATCAAAGAACTATTATGTAAATCTCCAATATTGGTTCTACCAGAGTTTAACAAACTCTTTGAAGTAGAGTGTGATGCCAGTGGCCTTGGCATAGGAGCTGTGCTCACTCAAGAGAAGAAACCTGTTGCATACTTCAGTGAGAAGCTAAATGAGGCCAAGCTTAATTATTCCACATATGACAAAGAGTTCTATGCCATTGTGAGAGCATTGAACCATTGGGGACACCACTTGAAGCCCAAGCCATTTGTGCTTCATTCTGATCATGAGGCTCTCAAATACATCAATGGACAACATAAACTGAACCCCAGGCATGCCAAGTGGGTAGAATTCTTGCAATCCTTTTCATTCTCCAGCAAGTACATAGAGGGTAAGAATAATGTTGTAGCTGATGCATTGTCTAGGAGATCTGTGATGTTAACCTTCATGGAGCAAAGGGTGTTGGGATTTGAATTTATGAAAGAGCTCTATCAAGAAGACCCAGACTTCAAGCATGAGTGAGAGGTGTATCAGGAAGGACAAGTCAAGAAAGGGAGCAGGTACACAGCTCAGGAAGGCTACTTGTTCTGTGGAAACAAACTATGTGTGCCTAAAGGACCTTATAGGGGGCTACTGGTCAAAGAGGTCCACTCCAATGGCCTTGCTGGTCACTTTGGGGTGCAGAAGACCTATGACATATTGCAATATCAGTTCTATTGGCCTAAGATGCTCAGTGATGTGCAAGATGCCCTCAAGAGGTGCAGGTCTTGTCAACTAGCCAAAGCACACTTTCAAGCAGGCCCCTACACACCACTTCTAGTACCAAACAAGCCATGGGAAGACCTCAGTATGGACTTCATTGTAGCCTTACCAAGAACTCAAAGGGGCAAGGATTCAATCATGGTGGTTGTAGATAGGTTCAGCAAGATGGCACATTTCATTGCTTGTAAGAAGACTGAGGATGCTTTGGGAGTAGCTGAACTATACTTTAGGGAGGTTGTCAAGTTACATGGGGTCCCTAGAAGCATTGTCTCAGATAGAGACACAAAGTTCATGAGCCACTTTTGGAGAACCTTGTGGAAGCTATTGAAGACCAGGCTATTGTTTAGTACTTCTCACCATCCCCAAACTGATGGGCAGACAGAAGTCACTAACAGGACACTAGGGAAGATCTTAAGGAGCATTGTTTCTAAGTCATTAAAAGATTGGGACCTCAGGCTAGCACAAGCTGAGTTTGTCTTCAACAGAGCTCCTTCCAGCAGTACAAGTAAAAGTCCTTTTGAAACAGTTTATGGAACTAATCCTCTCATGCCTACAGACCTAGCACCAGTCAAAGGAAGCAAAGCAAGCTATGATGCAAAGAAAAGAGTTGAGCAAATGATACAGATTCATGAGCAGGTCAAGAAGCAGATTGAAAGGTCCAATGAGTTGTACAAGGCTAGGTCCAAAGGGCCTAAGAAAGCAAGGGAGTTCAAGGCAGGTGATCTTGTATGGTTGCATTTGAGAAAAGAGAGATTTCCAGATAAGAGGAGAAACAAACTCATGCCAAGAGCTAATGGACCATTTGAGATACTTTAGAAGATAGGCACCAATGCTTACAAAGTGGATCTATCAGGAAGCTATGGTGTCCATGGTACTTTCAATGTTGGAGACCTGAGTCCCTATCATGGTGAATCAGATGATGAGGGTGATGAAGATTTGAGGGCAAATCCTTTTCAAGAAAGGGAGGTTGCAACAGGAGTACATGACCAAGACAAGACACAAGCTCGAGACAAGACTCAACATCAACAACATCAAGGCAACAACAACCATTCAGACAACACCATGACTAGCTATGACAACATCCTATTCAGTCCAAGTAACCACCACTCCAGGCCAACAAAAACAACACCACACCAACCAGAAAAAAGCCTAGCCATCCACTTCCCAAGATTAAGCCACAACAACACACAGCCAACAGCAAAACAAACCCAACACAACAATAACAATCCTCAGCCACAGCCAGTCAGTCACAGTATGTCCAAACAAGGTCCATGGAGCCTTAGACACTCAAACAAGACAAACCAGTGATCAATATTAGTCCTAAGGAGGGTCCTCTACAACTTTGTCCAGGATTTATCCTCCAGGAAATGCACCCAACAAAAGTTAGCTTAGGGACAACTACAAACTGTCCAGAATTCAGCCTTTTTGCAGTAGTTTAAATGTCACTATCAAACTTTCCTATTTTGAACAAAAAAGCTCAAGGATCTTCTAACAGACCCTTTGGCATTCATCCCACTTCAGTTGAGCTCAAGAATCAAGCCTGGAAGTCCACTCCTCTACCAGTTTCAACCTAAACAACCCCATTAAGGCAGATTGTCTCATTAGACTTCTTTTCTACTTTATTGCTTTAATTCTGAACAATGTAGATGTTATTCCTGTTTCTTTTGCAAGCCAATTGTGGCCCTAGGATGTATTGAACGAGTAGGATGTAATCTCCTTGCCTATATAAGGTCATTTCTTAATGAATGAAAGACAGATTTGAAGTAAACACAAAAACTGAAACCTTATTTCTGTTAACATCTCTTGGCTGTGTGCTTGAGACAACTTTCTTTGCTTTGTGCTTGGAAGTGAGCTTAGATCCTTAGCTGAGTGCTGGGTTCAAGGTTCAACCCTCAACCCTCAACCATTGGCTTTGTGTTTTGGTTAAGGTTCTATCTCTTTCTTTTAGCATTCAGTCCAAACAAAAACAGAGCAATTGCAAAGTGTCTAACCTTAGTTCAATTTGTCATAGTTTAGCTTGTTTTCTGAATAGTTTCATTGCAGATGTAGTACGTGGAGGTTGTGGTTGTGGCTCACTTGGAGATGCAGAGAAGATTGGAGGAGATATTGGGAGCAGGTATTGAGATCGCAAGAACCATGATCAAAAGTCAAAGTCTTCCGTGCAACAAAAAAAGACGTGTGATCTTCTTGTTTGGAACTTGTCTTGGCAATTTGAGGCTGCTGCAATTCATGGTGACAAAGGGTGAATGCGATAATGTTGTAAATCAGTTTCATAGTTAAAGATCTGTTTTGCTGGTTGCAATAGATCTTTCTTGCAGCTGGGATACTCAATGTTCAAGACAACATCACTTTTGTCACTAGTGACTTGTGTTGAGATCGGATTTCTATTTAAGGTATATCTATCTTCACTTTTAATTACTCTTTGGAATGAATTGATGAATTGTTCCAGGCTGTTGTTGGCATTCTAGATGTGTTTCCCTAAAAGAGTCGGTCACAATCTCGTCCACAAAACACTTGTCTTCCCATTTATCTTTCCCATTCTCAGATTCTCACTCCAGCGTCATTCATTCCGGCGTCATTCATTTACACTATAATATCTGCATTTTACTCCAACACTCATTTTAACTTTCCAGTTTCTCCATTTTTCGTTCTACAGTTTTGCCAATTGTCATTTGTAGGTTTGAATCACTCCACTTCCTTTCTCTTTCTAATTTTGTTTTTAAGAGCAATTATGAAAAATTTGGTTTGCTTGTCACCTGTGTCATTCTACTCATTGTCATGATTCAGGTCTTCAATTATACCCTCTCTCTTTTTCTAATGCTTAGATCTTTGTTTCTTTGTTGGTAATCTCTATGTTTTTTAAGGTTGTTATTTGTGTTATTGCGAGGATTTTGTTAGCTAGGCAGATGAGATTTTCATTTTTAGACTATCATATTTAATACGCTCATGGTACTTGTTTTAGATATCATCTTACTTTATCAGTCTGTTTTGCGGTGATGATACTCCATTAGTTTGATTTGTGTATATCATGCGGTTTTAGATGATTTTGTGATATGGGTATGTGAGTTATTGACAAAAAGTTGTAGAATGTAAATAGTAGCTGTTAGTAAAAGATGAGCTGTTAAAATTGGTTTTCATATGAGGGTGGGAATTTTCATGCTCAACGACATAATTTCGTCTTATTTTAGTGTTCTAAGAGCTGAATTTAGTTAAGGTCAACATGTATTGTGATATGAACTTTGTTTTTTAATTGGGTATAAGTGAGAATTCACCTTGGTTAGGGGTTAGCTACCCTGGTCACAAAGAACATGCTTGTTGGTGACGGTTTTTGCGTCTTCTACAAGGTACGTTCTTTAATCTAATTTTGTCTTATTAGTGCATAACTTTGTTTATAGTGCTTGTAAATGTCAATTTGGTGGGGAAATCATCTCGGAAGGACATGTTGGGCTCGATGCTACACCCCGCAGAGGAAGTAGGGATGTGGAGTTTGGCATGACACTTCACCCCTTCATCATGCCACTCGCTCCCAAAGATTGGTCAGGCTCGACGTCATTAATGAGTAAAGTGTACCTGTATCTTTTTCACCATGAGCGCCTTTACTTATTGATTTTTTTTTTGCTATTTGGTTATAATTTGGTTGGCGCGGGTTCTACTGTATTAATGCGTTTTTTGTATGTTTTCTTTTGGAAGTGAGTTCTTTAAATGTTTTTTTAAATGAGTTTGGGCATGATTTCTAATGAGGCGAATGACAAAGGTTGTAGTAATCATGGACTGGTGGTTGTATATGGTTGATGGAGGTTTAGTTGTCGACTACAAGGATTGTGTTCACAGGGGTCAACTACTAGGCTAGGTATCTGGCGGCCATGTAGACGTAATTTTTTTTGGATAATGTCACCGATGTTCTCGGGGTTTTGATTGCTAATTGGTGTTGTGGCGTGCCTTTTGTTCGCCTTTGTTTTTTTAATTATGTGGCTAAGAATATCTTGTGGTTTTTGCTTTAAAACTCTTTCTTGTTTCCCAATTTTTATTACTATTATTATTGTATTTCTGGGGTTTTTGGTTCCTAGTGGCGGCTTCTGATTTCGTATGGGCGAGTTTCCTGCCTCATGACTACATTGACATTATTTCAAGAGATTGCCCTTTGTTAATGAAATGTGATTCGAAGAAAGAGTTGTTCTTTATGTTATGCAACTCAATTTTCGTAGATGAGGGCAAAAAGGTGAGCCTCATTTCAAATTTTTGTTTTAATTTCGCAAACAACATTGTAATGAAAATTTTTATAACAAAAATAGAAGATTTTATAGTAAAACTCATAATTTTTAAAATAAAATTCGAAAACTGTATTATAAAGCTCATAAACTACGCATTAAGTTGTAATACATCAAATGTAGATGATAAGTGTTAATTTGTATGATTTTATCCCCTCATTTTAGCTCGATTTGATATGGCTTATCCACTTTAAGAAGTGGTTTTATGTGCTAATCTCTACTTTGCAGTATTTCTCGTGCTTTAATGTCATTTGTAGGAATTGAGTCGTTTCTACTTCAAATCCCGTCATTTGAAGGAAATATGAGCAAGGAGAAGCTAAGAAGGACAATTACGTGAGGTTAAGATGGCATGCTATAAAGATCTAGAGGTTCCGAGTCAAAGGGAACAAGTTTCAAGTCATTCCGAGCTCATATGCACAAGTTGCGACGGTTTTGCTATTCGTCGACGAAAGTCGTCTCAAACGTCATGCTCCAACCCTTAACCCTTGGGAACATGATCAAGCCCAAATAGGGGAGGAAATGAGGCCCAAGAGGTGTTAGTTACGTCCCCGTTCGAATCTAAAGTCAATGGAGTCAAGGTAGATCAAGTCATGTACCAAGGGAAGATCAAACGAAAGTCAAAGTTCTGAACAGACAACATCCCCGATCGGGGATCCACAAATCCGGTCGGGTTTATTGTATTCTACGCATCTTCTCTTCATCTACCTCTCTTTAATGCAAGGCTTAATGGCTTATTTAATGGGCATGAATCCGGACACATTTGAGCAGCCTCTCAACCCTCTAAATAGCCTAGCATCACACACAACAAAACATGTACAAAACAAATACTTCTCTCTTTAGTTTAGCTTTCTTCTTTATCTCATCTTTCTTAGTTTTAGTTTCGTTTTAGTTTTCTCTAGTTTAGTTTAGTTTAGTTCTAAGTTTTCTTCAATTGTATGGTTCTACTTGTAATTGGAATTCTAGTTTCCGGGTTTGCATTTCCTATTCAAGTTCTTATTCCATTTCAATATTTGCTCATCCTTTCCGGTAATCCTTATTCTTGTTTTTACATTATAGTTTCATTTTCTTTTAGTATTTCCTTTATCATGTTTACCATTCTTAGTTTTATAATCTTAGTTTCCCTTTCATTGTTAATCATGCATAAGTAATCTTTGTTCTAGGGTGTAGGGTAGCCATGTAGGTTTATTAAAAGATGATAATTGGATAAAGAAATTGTGCCTTTAAAACGTTGTGTCTATGCATGTTTGGATTGGAACGATGGTTAACGATTTCTGGCCAAAATCATTGACTAAAATGGAATTCTTTTCCAAGGTAGAAATACGTGAATTGAATAGACAAAGCATGACATGGTAGATTAGACCTAGTAAATTGCCTAAAAGCCTGCTAGACCATCTGATCTATGATTGTAATGAACACATCATTCTTACGAACTCACAATGAATTATTTGTATGTTCTAAATCCAATTTCATCAATATGTTAATCTACATGTGTGAACCTACTTCCCTAGATTCTTTTCTTTATTGCATTGTTATCATTTTTATTATAGCATTTAGTAATTAGTGACAAACATTTGCCAATCGTACAAGATAGAGCTCTAACCATAACTATTCACAAGTATCTCCCGTCTCCCCGAGATCGACCCCTTACTTCCCTAATTACATTAATTTGTTGTTAGCCTAGTCTGGGTTATTTATCTTTGATTAGGGTATGCGACAACCCTGTCAAATTTTGGCGCCGTTGCCGGGGAGCACGGTTTTGTTTATTTGTGATTAGTAGAGTTTTACCTTGTCTTTTTTTTTTCTTCTTCTTTTCTTTTGTCTTGAGGAACACTTTTTCCTTGAGATTTTTCTCACCTTTTCCTTGTAGTATAGTGACTCTTTTCAGGTAATAGGAATATTTTCTTTCAAAGGGATTGCTTTATTTTCTCTCAATGACTATCTATTTCCAACCTTCACAATGCGAGGATGAGCCTTTCCATGAATACCTCGACCGATTTTATCGCTATCATAACCATATTATCTCTCTTGGGCATACCCTTGATGAGACCTATATGAGACATGTCGTGATTCATGGAATGCTCATTGAGTGTCGTAGCCTGGCTATGCAATTGAGTGGTGGAAGTCTTTATCAGAAGAGAGGAGAGGAACTTTGGATTTTCTTGGACTTTATGGCATCCCAATCTCCGGAAGAAACGCACCGGCGGTTGAGAATCCAAGAGCAACTCAATGAAATGATGGCTCAAGTTCAAATGCTCAAAAGGCAAAAGGAAGAACCCACGTTTAAAAAATGTAAGCCAATCAATTTTCCTTATGCTTTTTCAGCCCCCTCATGTGACTCTATTTTCTCCTATGCTTTTCCAGCCCCCTTATGTAAGTCTAATTCTCCCCAATCATATGAATTAATAGATGACGATGATGATGGTCCAACCTTTTCTATTGAAAGTCACTCTAGTGTCGTTCCATTTGACAATTTTGAGACCCCCATTATTGATATTGACCATATGGTAGTCGAGACTTTAGACAAGGATGTTGTTAAGCCCATTTGTGACTCCAATGGAGAGTCGTCGATCGAGTCATCAGATTTCTTTGAAAATTCCTTCGCTAAGGATATTCCAGATTTATTTGAAAATGATACTGGGTTTTGTGAACTTAGCCTTGAAATTAAGTGGGATCAACCACCCATTTTTGATTCCCACTCCTTTGATTCACCCTACCCCCAATTAGAGTCCACTAATGATATTTTGGGAACTAATTGTTTGTTCCATGATCTTAAACATTTCACTCCATCTCTCACTGACGAGTGGAGCAGTTCAGTGGTCATCTATGAAGTTTGTCATGCGCACAATGATAAGATATATCAATTCTTACCTTCAATATTTCATGCCTATATCTTGTCAATTGCTTACATATGTTTTTGTATAGCTCATGCGCAGGTATATGATCGACTTCTAAGGGCATTGACATGCTTTTTAAGGCACAAAGAATGATTTTCATTAATAAAGAGTCTAGCAAGACATTTAAATAAAGCTTCGCGGGAGGCAACCCGTGTTTTATTATATTTTTGTTATGAAATAAATTATTTTTGTTGGACAATTTAATAATGTTAATTTTTAAATAATTCATTTGGTTTTGGTTCTAATAACTCTGACAATAAGACAATAATTTTATCTAGTATTGTAGTAGCTTGTTCATCACAGGTACTTTGGTGCTTGGGTTGTACTTTGCCCCCGTTTTCAAGCTAGCTTGGGGGAGCTTCTGCACGGTTGTATGTTTTCTTTTCTTTCTTTACCATTTTGTTGAGTCGTCCCCCATTCCTTTGTTGGTTATGTTGTCCTTCTTTGTGTTTTCTGCACTTAAACCCGTTTCGCACATTGAGGACAATGTGTTATTCTAGCTTGGGGGAGGGATTTAGTTTGTGTCGTTGTTTATTTAGTCTAGTTGTTTATTGAATTTGCAAAATTTGAAAAATCAAAAAAAATCAAAAAATTAAAATTTTAGAAAAAGTTGTATGTTTTGTCCACCCAATTGTGTTGTGCATAATGTCATTCCTCAATGCATTTCCCTTATTGTAGCTTTTTAGCCAATGTTTCACGCTTTTGACGGGATTTTGCATACATGTGGATGTCTTGTACACAGTGGGTAAGGGATTGATTTTAGACTTATTAGGCTTGATCTTGACTTTGGCAAACTACATATACGGTAAGGTAGAGCCTCCTGATCGGTACATCTATACCCGATCCCAATTAGGTGTCTGTAGTTTCTCCTTATGATTTGCGTCACATCAAAAACGCACAAGTATGGTTTTCATTCCATTTCTAGTGAGCATTACATTCCTGATTTAAAAAAAACATTTGAAGCCATTCACTTTGAATCCATTGCCTAAATTTAGCCCCTTTTCACATTGTTTCACATTTCATTAGCTACATGTAAAAATATTGCCTACCTTGTTAAGTTAGTAGCTATACCGTTTGTGTTTGGGTGCTCATTTGGGATATTGTTCAAGTTATGTCAAAATGATCTTGATTGGACGGAATTACTGATTGTCGTGCCGAATAAAAAGAAAAAGAAAAAAAAAGAGTTCATGTGACAACCCTCGCGAATGCGGAAATAAAACATACAAGCATGTGATATAATTAGCGAAAATACGGTATTTTAAAAACTTTTATACATGTAAGATAGAAAATACGAGGAGTGTCAAAATATTACAAACCAATAAAAATACCACAACAAGAGACGAAGTCTCTCCAAATGTTAACAAATTAAAAGTGTTAAGCAAACAAGCTAAAATCGTCTAGAGGTGTTTCATCCAGGGACTACGCCCGCTAGCTCACACCCGAACCCAAAATATCATAGCAAAAAGCCATCCAAATCAAGCAACTTGTTCATCCATGAAAAACATGAACGCCACAGTCAGTGGGGAGTAACTCCGGGTTCTCCCAGCCATATCACATTAAACGTACATAGAAGGAAATACAAAAGTAGAGGCATGCATATATGAATGTACATGTGAGATACGATAAGAATAAATAGGCAATTCAATATATCATGATAAGAGCATGTGGAATACAAATCCGAATCCATCATAGTATACAAAGACTCGGGGAAGACACTCTTAGGCAACCGAATACGCTCACTAGGGCTTGCATCTCACCGTTAGCGGTATAAGTTTGATAAGATTGAGACTCGACAAACAAACCATGCCAAGTCATGGTATGACCATGAATAATCAATCATGTAATCACCCATCCACACATACCAATACAATGACGACCTCTCTCACGGTAAATGAAACGCACTAGCACCGTGTACATGGCAAGTATGATTAACAGGCATCCACGGGAGAAAAACATTCCCTGAACTCATACACGATGCTACATTTCGTATATGTGCACTAATTTCCTCCGGTAGGACGACGATAATAATACTGTCCTAGTCTAAACCTGGCCAGACTCTCGGAATAACGTGTTCCGATTCGACATGCGATAAACGTTTCGCATCCAAGACTCGGTCCATCATAGACGCCGAGTACCCCAAATTCGGTCGACATTCACGAAAGAGGCGGAAAAGAGCTCAAGCCTCATAACAAGCGGTACGCTACATGCAAATAACACCACCTCGCAAGTACACAACATTTGACGGCCGGGTCAATCAACGCAATGCGTTCAACTCCCAACAACGTCGTCGTATGCCCACTAACACATGCATTTAAGCAGTAGGATACCTCCCCGTTCCGACATTCCAGCCTTACGAACGTGGAGGTAGCCAAGGGAATGAGAGTACAAAGCACCTAACAAAATAGTGCTCAAACCGAATCATTTGTAAAAACCGACTCAAAGTAGACATACACAAGAAACCGTCACAAAACTTGGAATAGGGAATTATATAAACTAACTATGATAAAAATGAATCACACCATGATACATAAGCATTAGAACAAGTTTATGAAGCATAATGAATAAAAACATAGATCACCTCTCCAAAACAACGTTGTTTGGCAACCAACTAAAACAAGGGTCCACTTCAAACGGTCACAACTAGAGTTCTAGACATGAAAATGCATAAATTCTAAATGGAGGTGATAGCTTATCCTCTTACGGTTCCAACGGGATGTCACAAACTCAAAACAAGCAAGTAACGAAGGAGATATGATCATTTTACGAAAAGGGGTCAGTGCAGGAAAACTGCAGTCGGCCGCGAGTAACGCTGCCAGCGCCCCACGACGCAGCTAGCGTCCCACGACGCAGCCAGCGTCCTTCACGGGATTCAGGCACAATCAAATCCCAACAAGTTACCAACAACAAAAATCCTCATTTATCATCACAAACCATCAATTCTCATATCAATTAACAACTAACAACAACCAACAACAACAACACAAGTCCTAAGCATACTAACCTTAATCTAAATACAATTACTAGCCTAGAAAACACATAAAACACGTAAATGATATCGAGTAACCCTTCACCGTTACCTTTATGCGACTTCAATCGATTTCTAGAAAGTCTCCACCTACAATTAGATGACAAAAGATGAATATTATTCACCTTTGAGAAAGACGGATAAATTGAAAAGTGAGAAAGACGGTAATTTTATTACCAATACGGATAGAGGAAGCTAAGAGGGGAAGAATAAGACGAACTTACGTGAATTTGAACAAGAAATGAGCGAGGTACAACGATTCTAAGATTGGATGAAAATGGAGGCAAGGTTTTGGGTTTCTTAGAGAAGAAGAAATG
The DNA here is from genome assembly GCA_022085475.1 of Heliosperma pusillum. NCBI lineage: Eukaryota > Viridiplantae > Streptophyta > Magnoliopsida > Caryophyllales > Caryophyllaceae > Heliosperma > Heliosperma pusillum. The sequence goes on from JAIUZE010016953.1 coordinate 12,305, forward strand.
TTGAGTTGTGTTTGTGTGAGTATGAATTAGGTTAGGAGTAGTATGAGGGAGTATAAGGGAAAAAGTCCAGAAAAAGTCAAAGACAGCTTAAGACGAGTTTTACTTGAAATCTCGCGGAAATTCGAAATACGAACTCGGAAATTCTAAATTCCACACGGAAAATTAAATTCTAAAATAAAACTAAATTTCGCTGAAAAGTATCCGTAAAATATTTTTACTATAAAAATATGGTACATTTGCGGGTGTTACAATCACCCCACCTTTTAAAAGTTTCGTCCTCGAAACTTGAGAGTAGAAAACAAAAGTATCAAGGATAAGAATCGGTTTTCAAAATTAATACGAAAACTTTTTTAAGGGAAATATTTATGAAACGAGGTTCATCTCGAAAACAGTTTAAGGAAATCTTTCATAAGTGCAAAACTTTATTTACGGATCGCAGGAGTGCCCGTCGCGAACGAGTACTCTAGTTATCCAAATCAAAGCAATGTCGAAATAGTGAAATCGAAATTCAAAACAACGTTATTAAGTGCAGGACTAGTCACCAGACGTCTCCAATAACAAGTCCAAACATCCAACCAAACACAAAATCCAAATATAAAAGCGAAAGAAATCTATTTTATTCAAAGAGAGGATACAAAGTCCATCTTTAGAGTTCTTTGAAAAGTTAAATTAGAAATACAATATGGAAATTCGAAGGTTTTCTCAAAGATAAAAGCAAAATAAGAAGGCATTACACGTACATAGAGCGACTCGCACATCTCACACACAATTCAGGGTAACAAAATATATACAAAACACGCAAAAACGACACAAATTGAACTATTAGGGATAGGAAGATCAAGATAAAGTCGGCAGGAAGATCTACAAGAATTCGACATTACTAACTCTACTAATAAACCAAATCCTCAAGAGAATGCAATTTACCCAATTTGCAACTCATCATTTTCAATCATCTGAAATCTTACAAAGATATTCCATAATCACGAGATTTCAAGACAATAACCTAATTATTCAGATCCATCTAGTATCTACTGAAGTCCATCGGCACGGTAGACTCTACAACTAACAATCCACATGGTAAAGGAGACTTACCATGAAATTCCCTTGATTCAATTTACTTCAAACTCATTATCCTAAATTTGCAATGAACTTTCTCATCTTCTAAAGTCAAAACACAATCAAAGCAACAAACATAATTATCTAAGATTCAACTAGCCTCATCCCAGATCTCACGACAAGAAAAAAATCCACAATCCATTATCGATTATAATAATTCTTTAATACGCCATAATATCCTTAATTCGATCATTACTACGCTCGAAGCCTCAAATATAAATTGTCACATTAGTAAACTATGGTGATTATAATCCTCAAGATAAATGAGTTCACCATTCTAACTCTATATTCCATAACAACTGAGTACTCATTATCCAAAGCTTGCAACGAACATTTCTCAATCTCAAACTATGATTGCTTAAGAATAAAAGAGAATTACTAATTCTAAACCACAAAGACCAATCACTTGGCAATCAGACAACCATTCGAATCATCTAGATCATCTAAAACTCAAAATGAATCAATTTTCATTTATGACAATACTCCTCAAACTTTGGGTACCGGCTCAATTTCCCTAAAGCAAAGTCTCTTTTAGAATCCACCAATTAGAGACATCTAATTCCCAAATGACATACCAAGCAACCGCTATAGTACCCAACAACAACGAACTATTATCATGATTAACTAAATTCTCAAAATAACACTAGAGTACCAAGCTCCAAATCCAAAACTACTAGGAGAAGATGTATTATCACTATTAGGATTCATCCTCCAGCTTAAGTCCTATTTTCCATGATCAAATACAACCTGAAATTTGCTCAATCCAAAAACACATATTCTAACCTAAGAATTCCAAAATACATTACACTTATTCTCTGAGCCTTACAAATGGAATACCCAATCCATTAGAGAAAAGATGCAGGAGCAACGAGATAGGAAACGATAAGGAATCTCAAGGAGAACACAAGAATAAATAAGGCACGAGATTACAAGAGAGGAGCGCTGAAAATAACGAGGCCAAGAAAGAGACAAAGCAGATAGTAGAGTCATGAAGATATCTGAGTAAGAAAGAAGATACGAGCATGCGATTTCTTAAAGATCAATCTTGACGAAAACATTCAAGAATGGAAATGAAAAGGGACAATGGCACGAGTAAAGGTTTAAGGTTTAATCCACAAAATTTCTCCTTTCAGACTTAGGGTGATAGTTAAGCAACTCATCCCAAACAAAGGTCTCTTACAAGGGACCATCGTACCACAAATCATCGAAGTAAGGTACACCTAGATTTAACAAATCGATTACAACCCAATTCATCCATCCTTTCTGAAACACCAAACTGGGGGGTAAGACAAGAATAGAAAACACACACAACACAAACAATAACAAGATAGATAACCCTGTATTCAAGGCTACCAAGACAGGCACAGGTAGCTCTAAATGCAGTGAATCCTAAGTTAAACTCACCCACTAAGACACGCACAAGTGAATGACCCTAACTTAGGCCAACAAACTAAGACTAGCACAAGTTTGTTGAAGGTTTTTGAGCTAACCAAGGCTGGCACAGGTTAACAAAGAAAGAGTAAACTCTTGTTTTTTCATTCAAGCATTCTAGGTTCTTTGTTACATCAAAAGGCTCTATATTTAGAGCATTACATAGGATCTCCACCACTCAACATAAAACTATATCTGAGGGCTTGAAATGAGCCTTGAAATAACAACAAAATAGATACAAAAGTCTACTAATAGGACGAGCTAAACAGACTGCAAACATTTTCAGAAAAGTAGCTGAAAAGCAACTTTGTCCCTTTCCTGAAAGGGCAATGCAGTGTAGGTTGTTGAGGGGCTTGTCTTGGTTGTTTGCTGCTTCAAAAAGGACCTTGAGATGGACTTCTACGACCTCCCCAACATACTTATTAATTACTACTGAGGGTCACACAAAAAGTAAGATGCTTTGCTAGTTCATTGGTCTTGAAACCTGCCTTGCTCTCACAGTGACTCATTAACTTGTGGGCTGTTTTTCTTGAACTTCCAAGGACAGTTAGGAAAACTTATCCTGGACTTTTTTGTAGCTAAGGACCTCAACTAGATGGGAAAAGAAGTTGGAGCCCTTGCTTGGACAATTGCTGTAGGATATGTGGCTTGGAACTGGTACTGGTGTCTGTGGACTTCCTCTGGTTGTTGCTGACTTGGGACCTTGTTACTCTGGTTGGCATGGCTTGTATTGATGTTGTTGTTGCTTGATCATGAGCCTTTGAAGGTGTCATGGCTTGGCTGTGTGTTGCTTGGGCATGGCTACCTTGTGTTGCTTTTAAAAACTCAGTTGTTTGAGCTTGATCTGCCTTGGACTGAATATGAGTGTGTTTGTTGGTTGTTGTCTGAACTGGATTATCAAATGAGGTTGCTCCCCTAGCTCCTTCTTCATCATCCCCGGGTTGGAAAGATTTGAGCATCAAATCTTCAGAGTTCTCTTCTTCACTGTCATAGTAGGGGCTAAGATCTCCTATGTTAAATGTACCATGGACTCCATACTCTCCTGGCAAATCTACCTTGTAAGCATTTGATCCCACCTTCTCTATAATTTCAAAGGGCCCTTCTGCTCTAGGCATAAGTTTGTTCTTTCTTTTGCTTGGGAACCTCTCTTTTCTGAGGTGCAACCACACCAGATCACCTGCCTGAAACTCCTTCTTTCCTCTTGGCACCTTGGCTTTGATTTTGTATTGCTCATTAGTCTTCTCTATGTTTCTCTTGACCTGCTCATGTAACCTAAGCATCTGTTCTACTCTAGCCTTGGCATCATAGTTCAGTATTTCTTTAGGTACATTAGACAACTCTATGGGCATGAGTGGGTTACTGCCATAGACCACCTCAAAGGGGTTGTGGCCAGTACTTGATGAAGGGGCCCTGTTGAAGGCAAATTCTGCTTGGGCTAGCTTCAGATCCCAGTCCCCTAGTGATTTCTTCACAATGCACCTTAGTATTTTCCCCAGGGTTTTGTTGGTGATCTCTGTTTGTCCATCTGTTTGGGGGTGGTGGGATGTGCTAAAGAGCAACCTAGTGTTTAGGAGTTTCCACAGAGTCTTCCAGAAGTAGCTCATAAACTTTGTGTCTCTATCTGAAACAATTGATCTAGGCACCCCATGTAGTTTGACTACTTCTTTGAAGTAGAGCTCAGCAACCCCTGATGCATCCTCAGTCTTCTTACATGGCACAAAGTGAGCCATTTTGCTGAATCTATCAACCACAACCATGATGGAGTCCTTTCCCCTAGGAGTCCTGGGTAGAGCCACAATGAAATCCATACTGATGTCTTCCCAAGGCCTGTCAGGCACAAGTAGTGGAGTGTAAGGCCCTGCTTGGAAGGAACTCTTTGCCTTTTGCACCCCAAAGTGTCCTGCTAGCCCATTAGAGTGGATTTCCCTCACCAATAGGTCCCTGTATGAGCCTCTAGGGACACACAATTTGTTTCCCTTAAACAAATAGCCCTCCTGCAGCTGATACTTGGTTTCTTTTACCATAGGGTTGTTCTGCAGAGCTAACCAATCTTCCATGAAATCAGGATCATCATGGTACAGCTCCTTCATAAATTCAAAGCCTATCACCTTTTGTTGAATTGTCACCAGCATGGAATGCTTTCTAGATAGAGCATCTGCTACAACATTTGACTTTCCCTCTTTGTATTTGCTTGAGAAGTTAAAGGACTGGAGGTACTCAACCCATTTTGCATGCCTTGTACTGAGCTTGTGTTGGCCATTGATGTATTTCAGTGCCTCATGGTCAGAGTGAAGTACAAAAGGTTTGGGTTTGAGATAGTGGCTCCAGTACATGAGGGCTCTCACTAGAGCATAAAATTCCTTGTCATATGTGGAATAATTGAGTTTAGCCCCATTGAGCTTCTCACTAAAAAAAGCCACAGGATTCCTTCCTTGGATGAGCACTGCTCCAATCCCTACCCCACTTGCATCACACTCTACTTCAAATAGCTGATCAAAATCAGGTAGGGCTAGTATAGGTGCCTCACAAAGCTTTTTCTTGATGAGTTCAAAGGCTGCTTGTGCCTGCTCAGTCCATTTGAACTCACCCTTCTTCATCTTTTCTGTTACAGGCACCATAATAGTGTTGAATCCCTGTATGAATCTTCTGTAGAAGGAGGCTAGGCCATGAAAACCCCTAACCTCAGTGATGTTCTTGGGAGTAGGCCAAGACTTAATGGATGTAATCTTTTCCTGATCCACAGATATGCCCTTGGCAGAGATGACATACCCCAAGAATTTAACCTCCTCAGCCATGAAAGTACACTTTTCCATCTTCCCAAAGAGTTTATGCTCCCTCAGTTTCAGAAATAACAACTTTAGATGGTTCAGATGTTTAGTTTTGCCCTTACTATAGACCAGGATATCATCAAAGTATACCACAATGAAATGGCCCATGAAAGGCCTCAGGACTTCAGTCATAAGTCTCATGAATGTGCTAGGGGCATTGGAGAGACCAAATGGCATCACCAGCCATTCATAAAGCCCATGCTTGGTTTTAAAGGCTGTTTTCCATTCATCCCCCTCCCTAATTCTCACCTGGTGATAGCCTTGCCTAAGATCTATTTTGGAGAATAGGCTGGCTCCACTTAACTCATCCAACATGCCATCCAGTCTTGGGATGGGAAACCTATACTTGACAGTGATATTGTTAATGGCCCTACTGTCAATGCACATTCTCCATGAGCCATCCTTCTTAGGGACTAGGAGGGCAGGTACTGCACAAGGACTCAAAGATTCCCTGACAAACCCTTTTGACATGAGCTCCTCTACCTGTCTCTGCAACTCTTGGGTGTACTTGGGGTCACTCATGTATGCTGGTCTGTTAGGTAGCATGGCACCTGGAATGAGGTCTATCTGGTGCTCTATGCCCCTTAGGGGAGGAAGTCCTGATGGTAGTTCTTCTGGAAATACATCCTCATGCTCATTAATCAGCTCCTTTACCTCTGGGGAACCTCAACTGGTTCCTTAACCTGTTTGGACAAGAGAAAATACACAGGTTGTTCTTGTTCTACCTCCCTGAGCATGGCTGCTTCATTGAGGAAAAGAACCTCCTTGGATCCACTGGTACTAGGACTACCATAGTCCCTAGTGTTTGGAGGCAGAGGTGTAAGGACTATCCTTTGACTCCCATGTTTAAAAGTGTACACATTGCTCTTCCCTTTATGCAGGGCATCTTTATCAAACTCCCATGGCCTGCCCAGCAGTAAATGGCATGCATCCATAGGCACTACATCACAAGTCACCTCATCCTTGTAGGTACCTCCAATAAAGAAAGATACTAAACATTGTTGATCAACCCTTACTTCAGCACCTTTGTTCAACCATCTGAGTTTGCAAGGATTGGGGTGGGGTTTGGTCTCCAAGCCAAGCTTGTTAACCAGGGTAACTGAGGCTACATTGTTACAACTCCCCCCATCTATGATCACATTGCAAACCCTCCCTTGAATAGTACACCTGCTCCTAAAGATTAGAGATCTCTGATCTTCTTCTAGAGGTTGATGCTGAGAATGCATGACCCTCCAAAGAACAAGGCTGTGACCAGTGTCTGGTGGGGCTACTATTAAAGGGGCATCATCTTCCTCTTCATGTTCTCCTGTTCCCTCCTCCTGCTCATACTCAATGAGCCCTTCCTTCTCCCATTCCATGACTTCCACTGCTGTCAAGGCTCTTCTTGAGGGACAGTCTCTCTTAAAGTGGCCATAACCTTGACATTGATAACACTTTCTCTTTTCTTCTGAAGGAGTAAGGGTAGGTTGCTGACTTACAGGTGCCTTACCCTTGTCTAAGGGGTTCCTATTAACAGTTATAGGAGTCCTAGGACTTTCTCCCATTCTGATCCCAGCATAAGGTTTAGTTATAGCGGGTTTGGTGAAAGATTTGGTTGTTTCCTTCCCCATTTTCTCAACCCTAAGAGATAGGTTAACCACATCCTCAAAGGACCATAGAGGCTGCATTCTAACCTTGTTAGCAATGCTTAGGTTTAGTCCTTCTAGAAATCTAGCAATCCTTTGTTCAGGTTTCTCAGTAATGTCACATTGAAGGGTAAGCTGCTCAAACTCTCTCAGATATGACTCAACAGGTTTTTCATTTTGTTTCAGTTTAGACAGCTTGATGAACAAATCCTGGGTATAATCCTTAGCAACAAACTTGTTCATCATTTTTTTCTTCAACTTAGACCAGGATTTGATGGGTTCTTTACCCTCCCTAGCCCTTAAACTCTTCATGGTTTCATACCACAGGGAAGCATACCCTTTCAATTTTAGAATAGCTACTTTAAAGGCTTTAGCATCATTGTATCCTTTATATTCAAAGGCTCTCTCTATGTCCCTAAGCCATTCTAACAAATCATCAGGGTTTAAGCTGCCAGAAAATTCAGGAATGTCTACCTTGAGGTGTTTATCAGTGAGGCCATGCCCTGAAGCTCTGCTCCTCGTGGATTCATCTGAGTCTGAAGGCTCCTCTTCTTCAGGTGGTCTGACCCTGCCTCCTTGTTGACCTAGGCCTCTCTCACGACCTCTGCCTCTTCCTCCAGCAAAGAGCTGGTTGCCTATTACCTGATCTAGGGCTCTGGTTAGGGTGGTTACAATCCCAGTCAGGTCCTCCATCCTTGCTTCTACTCCTGCCAACCTCTCTTCACTTATTGGGTTGTTTTTGTAGTTTTGAATGTAGTTTGGTTAAATGGACTCACAGTAGAAATAAACCTTAGCTCTGAGAACCAATTTGAAACACCAACCTGGGGGGTAAGACAAGAATAGAAAACACACACAACACAAACAATAACAAGATAGATAACCCTGTTTTCAAGGCTACCAAGACAGGCACAGGTAGCTCTAAATGCAGTGAATCCTAAGTTAAACTCACCCACTAAGATAAGCACAAGTGAATGACCCTAACTTAGGCCAACAAACTAAGACTAGCACACGTTTGTTGAAGGTTTTTGAGCTAACCAAGGCTGGCACAGGTTAACAAAGAAAGAGTAAACTCTTGTTTTTTCATTCAAGCATTCTAGGTTCTTTGTTACATCAAAAGGCTCTATATATAGAGCATTACATAGGATCTCCACCACTCAACATAAAACTATATCTGAGGGCTTGAAATGAGCCTTGAAATAACAACAAAATAGATACAAAAGTCTACTAATAGGACGAGCTAAACAGACTGCAAACATCTTCAGAAAAGTAGCTGAAAAACAACTTTGTCCCTTTCCTGAAAGGGCAATGCAGTGTAGGTTGTTGAGGGGCTTGTCTTGGTTGTTTGCTGCTTCAAAAAGGACCTTGAGATGGACTTCTATGACCTCCCCAACATACTTATTAATTACTACTGAGGGTCACACAAAAAGTAAGATGCTTTGCTAGTTCATTGGTCTTGAAACCTGCCTTGCTCTCACAGTGACTCATTAACTTGTGGGCTGTTTTTCTTGAACTTCCAAGGACAGTTAGGAAAACTTATCCTGGACTTTTTTGTAGCTAAGGACCTCAACTAGATGGGAAAAGAAGTTGGAGCCCTTGCTTGGACAATTGCTGTAGGATATGTGGCTTGGAACTGGTACTGGTGTCTGTGGACTTCCTCTAGTTGTTGCTGACTTGGGACCTTGTTACTCTGGTTGGCATGGCTTGTATTGATGTTTTTGTTGCTTGATCATGAGCCTTTGAAGGTGTCATGTCTTGGCTGTGTGTTGCTTGGGCATGGCTACCTTGTGTTGCTTTTAAAAACTCAGTTGTTTGAGCTTGATCTGCCTTGGACTGAATATGGGTGTGTTTGTTGGTTGTTGTCTGAACTGGATTATCAAATGAGGTTGCTCCCCTAGCTCCTGCTTCACTTTCATAACACACGGATTCCCAAATGCGGAATTGCAACTCAAGCATAGTAACATTCATTTAGCTCAAATATTCAACACAACCTCAAAGGTTTCTTTAACTGAAGGACTAACAAATACTCCCTTATACTCAGTCATTTTCAACTCATATAGCCCACGAGTTCATTATTATCAAAGTACAACATCAAGTCAACATCATCATTAACGTCCCAAGATACTTCCATCATAGTTCACATCATCGAATCTCTCTCATATCTAAAATCCTCAAATAATATGGTTCAACTTACAACGAAACCTTACTACTTCAAACGAGTCTCCGATACCATAAGATAAGATCATATATTTAAATCCAAGAACTATAGCCAAATGCTTTTCCACCAAGCCTATACTCACAAACACACAATAGGAAACCACAAGACGTCACTTAATCTCAAAAGCATTTCGCACCTCAAGATATCATTCAAAACTTCTTATTTACACCAATTAGACCTATCATAAGCATGGTCTTCAAAACAATACTAAACTTCTAAGTCCAATAGACTAAATTACTAATGAGTTAAGAAGTCATACCCAACTCATTCAACCTTACACCATCGAATATCATGAACTATTTACACACAAGTCATGGCAAGCATTTATACATTAAAATCATTAAACATACCTTACCACACTTTCCTCAAGGATACCAACTCTCACCACTATAGGGTGAAATTATATCTATACCATTTTCCTCAAATCACAAATTCATTCTAACAAACATTAATATTCCACAAAATTCAAAGTTCTTCCGACCAAGTATAATATACCACAAACAAATGGGTATGGCATCCACAAAAATGTTACAAGAGGAAGGTAATGATACCAAAGGTAAGATGGAAGAACTATCAAGAGTAATTTCCAAGAGACAAACAAGTTGGAAGAGAAAGAAGCACCCCGATAGAAGGAAGAGAGCATAATACATTAAGGACGAGAGAATTCATAGATGAGGAAGAAATACACTTCAATTAGGCTTGTAAATCTTCAAATCTTCGGTAGAGGATACTTCTTCTAGGTAACACAATGATCCACCTTAAGACGGTAGATACAAACAAACATAAAATCACTCAACACAATCAACAAACAAGTTAGAACCTAACAAACATCAAGTACACCAAAGACTACCACCTTAGGTCCTTAAGTCTATCCATCTCTCATTTATTATTTCAAGGTCAAGTAATTTAAGTTTAGGGTTCACGTGTGTGCGTCGGGAGCGTTTAAGCTCTGATACCAACTGTGACAACTCTCGCGAATGCGGAAATATAAAACATACAAGCATGTGAATTATATAGCGGAAA
>JAIUZE010016954.1:0-13201 GCA_022085475.1 Heliosperma pusillum
TTGACTTGGTTTGTCTGTCGAGTCTCAATCCTATCAAACTTATACCGCTAACGGTGAGATGCAAGCCCTAGTGAGCGTATTCGGTTGCCTAAGAGTGTCTTCCCCGAGTCTTGAATAACATGACGGTTTCGGATTTGATTTCCTTATGATCTTATCATTATATATTGGATTGCCTATCTATCCTTTATCGTAACTCACATGTATATCTATATGTAATGCTTCTACTTTTGTATTTCCTTCTATGTACGTTTAATGTGATATGGCTGGGAGAACCCGGAGTTACTCCCCACTGACTGTGGCGTTCATGTTTTTCATGGATGAACAAGTTGCTTGATTGGATGGCTTTTTGCTTATGATATTTTGGGTTCGGGTGTGAGCTAGCGGGCGTTGTCCCTGGATGAAATACCTCTAGACGTTCATTAGCTAGATGCTAAATAACTTTGTCTTTTGTTAACATTTTGAGAGACTACGTCTCTTGTAGTATTTTATATTTGGTTTGTAATTACTGTAATTACTGACTTTCCTCGTATTTCTATCTTGCATGTATAAAGGTTTTTAAAATACCGTATTTTCCGCTTTATAAATCACATGCTTGTTATGTTTTATTTCCGCATTCGCGAGGGTTGTCACAAACATCACACTCCAAATGGCGGACCAATCTACAAAGCAACCCTTGTGGATGATTGGGATGTGGATTTTGATGAATTGGCAGTTGTGTGACTTATGTGTTGTTAGGGGGTTTCATTAGATTAACGGTCACGTAGTTCACTAGAGCATTTGCATTAGTTTGTATATATGTTGCTTAATTCTAGATCATGGCATATAGTTGCATTTAGGAGAACTTTTTAAAATGCCTAATTTGGAAATTGAACAAGCTTAGATAGGCCCTTGTAGATACTTTTTTTGCTTAGCACTTTGCCTATTAAAATAGATTTTGAAACACTCTTTAATGTGTATTTTTAGTGTAATTTTCGCACCGCCTCCTAGAGCCTTGTGACAACCCTCGCGAATGCGGAATAATAAATCAAACAAGCATGTGAATAATATGCGGAAATACGGTATTTTAAAAACCTTTAAACATGCAAGATATATATAACAGAGGTGTGTCAAAATGTTCAAACTAAACGGAATATACAACAAAGAGACGGGGTCTCTTCAAATGTTAGCAAAGAACAAGTGTTTAACAAAAACTAGCTACTATCGTCTAGAGGTGAACTTCCAGGGACAACGCCCGCTAGCTCACACCCGAACCCCAAAATATCAGATCCAAAAAGTCATCCATAGCATGCAACCTGTTCATCCTTGAAAAACATGAATGCCACAGTCAGTGGGGAGTAACTCCGGGTCTCCCAGCCATATTACATCAAACGTACACATAAGGTAATACGAAAGTAAAGCATGCATATATATATATATATATATATATATATATACCTGTGAGTTGCGATAAGAATAATTAGGCAATAATAGATACAATGATAAGAACATATAGAAATCAAATCCGTAACCATCATGTTATTCAAAGACTCGGGATAGACACTCTTAGGCAATCGAATACTCTCACTAGGGCTTGCATCTCACCGTTAGCGGTATAAGATTGATAAGATTGAGACTCGACAGACAAACCAGTCAAGTCATGCGATGATCATAGTAAATACAACATATTGTCATCCATTCACGAACCAAGACAATTACGGTGTCCAATCATGCAATGACCATGAACTATATCATGAAATCACGCATTCAAGAACGACACAAGACGACAATCTCACGGTAAATGAAACGCACTAGCATCGTGTACATGGCAAGTATGATTAATAGGCATCCACGGGATCACATTTCCCTGACCTCATACGCGATGCTTACATTTCGCCTATGTAGACACATTTCCTCCTGGTAGCACGACGATAATAATACGGTACTAGTCTAAACCTGGCCAGGATCTCGGAATATAACGTTTTCCGATTCGACGTGCGATAAAACGTTTCGCACCCAAGACTCGGTCTTACACTAGACGCCGAGTACCCCAAATTCGGTAGATCAATTCACGAAAGAGGCGGAAAAGAGCTCAAGCCTCATAACAAGCGGTACGCTACATGCAAATAACACCACCTCGCAAGTACACAACATTTGACGGCCGGGTCGATCAACGCATAGCGTTCAAATCCCAACAACGTCGTCGTATGCCCACTAACACATGCATTTAAGCAGTAAGATACCTCTCCGTTCCGACATTCCAGCCTTACGAACGGGAAGGTAGCCAAGGGAATGAGAATACAAAGCACAAGACAAAATAGTGCTCAAACCGACTCATTTGTAAAAACCGACTCAAAGTGGGAACATATCGAAAACCGTCAAAAAACATGTGATACATGCGAAAGAGATATCATATATCCAAAACATGATATTATAAGACATTACGTAAAATTATACGATAAACCGATCATGCGAACTATTATAAATCACGAGTTTTAGAAGTCAAAAGAAAACAACACAGCCGTGTTGCAGGCTGGGCAAATGACCGGTGGCCGGTGGGCCGGCTCAGAACACAGGCAAAATACCAAAAACAGAGAAAAGGGGTCTGGGCCGGTTGGTAGACCGGCGGCCGGTCGACCGGCACAGACAATCACACCAAAATCAAAACTTCAATACTGATGTGTTCCAGGCCGGTGGATGGACCGGTGGCCGGTGGGCCGGCCTGGAGCACCTCTTATACAAAAATCCCATTTTTCCAAATGAGTTACTGGAGTGTTCCCAGCCGGTTGGCAGACCGGCGGCCGGTCGACCGGCAGGGAACCCCAGTTCACCCGAGAGCCTCTTACACTTAACCAATTCATTTCCAAATCATTTCAATTCTCATATATACTTCAAATAATCATCAACAATTAATATAATTCATCAACATTCATCATATAACATCATTTACTAATCATAGCATGGTTTCTAATCTTTCTAATCGTATTCTAATACGATTTTCTAGCATATAACATGTAAAACACGTAAGTGATACCGAGTAACCCTTCACCGTTACCTTTATGCGTCTTTACTAGTCGTCAAGCTCCTCTTCTATAAGGAAATAGTCTTTGTCGGGATCTTGGAAGTCGCCACCTACAAATAGATCGTAAAAAGATGAATAAAGTTCATCTTGAGAAAGACGGAATGCTTAAAAAGCGAGAAAGACGATAATTTTATTATCAATACGGATAGAGGAAGGTACGGAAGGAAGAATAAGATGAACTTACGTAAATTCTATCAAGTAACGAAGAAGTTACGTCAATTCAAAGATCGATATTCAAAGAGGGAAAGTTTCTTAAGGAAGAAGGAAGGGGTTTTGTGTTTGATTTTGTGTTGAAATGAAATATTAGGTTAAGGAATATGAGTTGTGTGAGTTATGAAGGAAAAAGTCAAAGACGATTTCCAAAGTCAAGAAAGTCAAACTCGTCTTAAGACGGGATTTTCATGGAATCTCGCAGAAATTCCAAATACGAACTCAGAAATTCTAAATTCGACTCGGAACTTAAAATTCTAATTTAAAACTTACATTTACTGAAAAGATTTCGTAAAATATTTCTACTAGAAAAATAGGGTACATTTCCGGGTGTTACATTTTGGGTTTGTCAAGGAGGTTGGTGGATTATCATTACGCTATTAAAGTTATCGTAAAAGGACTAAAGTGACATTGTTTTTGACTAAAGTTACATATAGTTGGATTAAATTTACATAAATTTAAATTAATATATTAAAAATTACATTTTATTACATAATTTTACATTTTTATATACAAATTTGCCTTATAATACTAAAGTTACACTCACTTAAGACTAAAGTTACGCTCGTAAAGAACTAAAGTTACATAAAATATTTGTTAAAATTACATTAATTAAAATTAATGTATAAAATGGAAAATATTAGCATAAAGTTACACCATTAAAGGTTGAAATTATACTCCAAAATGAGTAAATTAGTATAAAGTTACAACTTCAATGGTTAAAGTTATACTCGTAAAAAACTAAAGTTACATAAATTTATCATAAAGTTACAAAACCTGTCTTCAAATTACATAAATTCAAATCAGGCATTAAATTGTAGTAGGTGAAGATATTAATGCTTCTAATCTCAACCATCCATCTCTTATAAGATCTAATAATGGCTTAGATTAGGACTTAGGGACTCACCTAAATGAAGGGACTTACCTGATCCTATATATATATATATATATATATATATATATATATATATATATATATATATATATATATATATAGAGAGAGAGAGAGAGAGAGAGAGAGATAGAGATAGGATCATATGAGTCCACCTCTAAACATTGACTCCATGAGTCATCATCCAAGCCCTTGAATCAAATGGATGTGGGGCTAGGATTAAAACAAAATGAAGGGTCAAGATTGTGAGACACACACAATCCATCATCCTTCAAACCCTAGTATTTATACCATTTCTTCACTCCATTTCTCTCATTCTCACAATTTCCCTTATCTCTCTACCTCCCTTATCTCTCATCATTCATCTCACAAAAAAACCCAAAAAATACCACTTTCTTTCTCTCACTCACCAAACCCCACCACCACCACCACCACCCCACTCCCTCTGCCGCCCTACTCGCGCTCTGTCTCTCACTACACCGGCCCTCTCCACCACCCTTCCACCACCACTTCCGACCCCCTCCGTCCCTCACAACCACCCCGCCCTCCCGCGCCTTTCTCTCCCCCTGCCGCCCCACCACGACCGCAGCCTCCTCGACCCTAGCACCACATGCCACCACCGAAACTTCCCTCTTCTCAACCCCTTCTTCTTGGCCACCCACCACCACACACCTCCTCTTACCACCTTCCTCCTCTCTTACTAACCACCACCAAACCCCAAAAAAAACCTAGATCTAAAAAAAGAAACTTCAAACTGCTTCCGTAACCCCTACCGCCGCCTCCGCCTCCTCTGCTGCCGCCTCCTCCTGCCGCCTCCTTTACTCTTCTCCTTTCGTTTTTTCTTCTTTTTCAGATTTGTACCACATCTTAAGTTTCATTATATAGATGTTTTAATTTATTTTTTTAGTTTTTAAGTTTATTTTTATGTGTTATTTCATTGAAGTTTCATTATTTTTAAGTTATACCACAAAATTTGTTTCTTATGTGTTATTTTATTGAAGTTATGTGTTATTTTATTGAAGTTACTAATATAATGACTGAAGTAACACTTTTAATAACTGAATTTACACATTTCTTTTTTATGTTTTTTGTTTTTTTTTCAAATTTTTTATGTTTTATTTATTTATTTTAGATCTCGTTTTAATTTGTTGGTTTTCGTTTTTATTTTAGATCACATTTTTTTGTTTTTTTGTGGAGTTTTTATTTCCAGATCCAAAGTTCCACAATTATGAACTAAAGTTACCATTTAAGAGTTATACAACTTAAGGTACACTAGTTTGTACTGAAATGACTCTAATTTGTACTGAAGTTACACTAGACACTAGTTTGGACTGAAGTTACACTAGTTTGGACTGAAGTTACACTAGTTTGGACTAAATTGACACTAGTTTGGACTGAAGTGACACTAGTTTGGACTGAAGTGACACTAGTTTGGACTGAAGTTACACTAGTTTGGACTGAAGTTACACTAGTTTGGACTGAAGTGACACTAGGAAAACTTAAAGCTTAGTTAAACTTTAAATTATTAAAGTTACACCAATAATAATTGAAGTTTCACTAATAATGATTAAAGTTTTCTAAACATGTCTTAAAGTTACACCTATCTAAGGGTTAAAATCATATAAATTGTCAAAGTTACAAAAATTCAAATTTGTTAAAGTTACACAAATAATGGTTGAAGTTACACTCGTAATGACTGAAATTACAGTAATAAAAATGCTAAAATCACAAAAACTTGTCTTAAAGTTACATAATCTTAAATTTGTATAGACGAAAGCACATCTTTGTTTAAAGTTACACAAATAAGGGTTGAAGTTACACTACTAATGACTGAATTTACACTCATAAAAATGTTAAAATCACATAAACTTGACTTAAAAGTACATAAATTAAATTTATATAGTCGAAATCACATTTTAGTTTGAAGTTACACAAATAAGTGTTGAAATTACACTCGTAATAACTGAAGTTACACTCACAAAAAGACTAAAACTGCATAAACATGTCTTAAAGTTACATAAATTCAAATTTTTATAGTCGAAATCACATTTTAGTTTGAAGTTACAAAAAGAATGGTTGAAGTTACTCTCGTAGTGACTGAAGTTACACTCATAAAAACTGAAGTTAGAAAAACTTGGCTCAAAATGATATTGTTACAATATCGAGGTCATGTGTAGGTGGAATTCATTAAACCCCACTCATTTTAATCTAATCTTGTCCCTCCATCTTTTTTTCATCTTGTCCATCCATTTTCCTTCTAATCTTATCCCTCCATCTATTTCTAATCTTGTCCCTCCATTTCCTCCATCCAATGGCCAAGATGAGGACTCATGGACTCAAAAGATATGAAGGACTCACAAGAACCTATATATATATATGTGTGTGTGTGTGTGTGTGTGTGTGTGTGTGTGTGTGTGTGTGTGTGTGTGTGTGTGTTTGTGTGTGTGTGTGTGTGTGTGTGTGTGTGTGTGTGTGTGTGTGTGTGTGTGTGTGTGTATAGAAATGAGATCACATAAGTCCACCGTTCTTAGATGTGTCCATAAGTCCTAATCTAAACAATTAGATCAAACAAATGAAGGGTTAAGATTAAAAAATAAAATAAAAGGCTCATATAAAAGCTCCAAAACCTACCCTAAACCTAATCATTCTCACAAAACAAACAATCTCCTTCTCTCTCTTCTTTCTCCCACCAGTCACAACTTATCTCACAAACTCTCACTGGCCCGCCCTGCCTCGCCACCACTGCCTCGCCCTCGTCGCCGCTACACACCACCCACCACTACGCCCTCCTCACCCCCACGACACCACCTGCCGCAACAAATAACCACTTCCAACCGCTACCACATCTCTGCCGCCTCCCTCTCCAACTTCCTCCTATGCCGTCACTCTCCCCACATGCCGCCTACGTCCCGTCCCCACCTGCCTGCCGGCTTTGCCGCTTCCCTCCTTTCCTTTTTCTTTTCTTTTTTTCAGATTTGGTTTTGTGTTGGTGTTAGGTGGTGGTTGTGTTTTTTCACATTTGGTGGTTGTGTGTTTTTTTTTTTTTTTTTTTTTCAAATTTGGTGTCCCCACCGCCACTCACCTTTCGTCCACCCTCCTCATTCCTATTTTTTTTTTTCAGATTTGGTGCTGTGTTGGTGGTAGGTGGTTTTTGTGGTTTTTATCCTTCAAATTTTGGTCGTGAGCGGGTTAGGGGGGTTTGTGGTGGTGGTGCGAGGTGTGACAGGGGTTGTGGAGGGGGTGGCAATGCAAGGAAGAGGGTCGCGATGGATGTCGTGGAGGGTGGGAAGGGTGGTGGTGGTAGTGGGCTGCCGGGGTGGTGTTTTTGTCTGGTAGTGGTGTTGGTGGTGGTGTTGGTGGTCCATCTCGGAATAAAGTCACATACTTCAAATAATAAAGTTACATAAAATTATATTCAAGTTGCATAAAATTGGACTAAAATTATATAAAATTGGACTAAAGTTACATAAACTTTAACTAGGATGACATAAAATCTGACTAATGATACAAAACATTGAATAAAGTGACATAAAATATGGCTAAAGTGACATAAAATATGGCTAAACTTACATAAAATTTCATAAAATGATATTAATATATTCAAAATCGCTTTATATTACATAATTTAAAATGTCAATGGACAAAATTGTCTTAAAAGACTAAAGTTACACTCGCAAAATAGTGAAATTACATTCGTAAAAAACTAAACTTACATCCACAATTTCTTAAATTTACATAAACTCAAAATAATATATAAAATGGACTATATTAGCATAAAGTTACAACATCAATGGCTGAAGTTACACTTATAAATGACTAAATTTGTATAAAGTTATACTTTGAATGTTTAAAGTTACAATCGTAAACAAATAAAGAAACAATATTTTGTTATAAACTTACAAAAATATGTTCCAAAATATGAAAAATTCAAATTAGCATTAACTAGTTGTAGGTGGGTGTGTTAATGATTCTAATCTCATCCATCCATCTCTTGTAAGATCTGATGGTTTAGATGAGGACTTAGGGACTCACCTAAGTAAAGGGACTTACCTGATCCTATCTCTCTCTATATATATAAACTAAGCCATTAGATCTTACAAGAGATGGATGGATGAGATGAGAAGCATTAATACACTCACCGATTATTAACTAAGGATATTTTGAATTTCTGAAATTTTAGAACAAGTGTTTAGCACTTTATCACAAATTTATGTAATTTTAGTTTTTTACGAATGTAACTTTAACCCTTTAAGGTGTAACTTTATACTAATTTAGTTATTTTCGAGTGTAACTTCAGCCTTTAATGGTTTAACTTTATGTTAATATAGTTCATTTTATATATTAATTTGAATTTATGTTATTTTAAGAAAATTTTTATGTAACTTAAGTATTTTAAAGTGTAACTTCAATATTTTACAGGCGTAACTTTATCCATTTAAGGCTATTTTGTATATAAAAATTTGAAATTATGTAACATAAGGTAATTTTGAATATATAAATTCGATTTTATGCCATTTTATGTAACTTTAGTACAAATATGTAACTTTAATAAAAAATTATGTAACTTAAGTCAAATGTTTTGTAACTTTAGTCAAATGTGATAAAATGTTTAGCCAAATTTTATGTAACTTTAATCCTTTTATGTAATTTTAGTAGTTTTACTAGGTAACTTTAGTCCAAGATGATGTAACTTTAGTCCAATACCTAAAATGACAACACCACCAACAGGCCACCACCACCGTCCACCTACCACCTACCACCTACCACCTACCACCTACCTACGACCCCACCAAACCGCCACCCCAACCCTACCAAACGGCCAGCCCCACTCCTCTCTATTGCGCCACCACTAACAACCACTTCACCACCACCAAAAAAAAAACATATCTAAAAAAGGAAGGAGAAGAGACAGCATCACCACCACCCATAACCCACAAAAACTACAACACCACCAACAAAAAATAAATCTGAAAATAAAAATAAAAGCGGAGGTAGGGGCCGCGGTCAGAGAGGAAGAGAGGAGGGAGGACGTAGGAGGGGGCGTTGGTTTAGTGGAGGACGCCTAGGAGGGTGAGGGAGAATGATGGTGGCAGGAGGGAGTGGGGAAGACGGCATATAGTGGCGGCGAGGAAGAGGAGGATAGAGCGGCTGGAAGAGGCGGCAACTGAAGGAGGAAAAGGAAAAGGGCGGTTGGAGGAGGTGGAAAGTGGGTCGGCGGCGAGGGAGGAATAAGTGTGTGGATGGCGTTAGTTATCGAGGGGGGTAGGTTGCAGGGGAAGTGGTGCGTGGTCGGGGTAGGTGGCAGGGAGGTGGTGCGTGGTCGGGGTAGGTGAGAGGGGATCTGAGAGATGTGGAAAGAGAAATGGGTAGAAAAAGAAAGTAGTTAGGTTTTCTGATTAGGGTTTGGGTAGGTTTGGAAGGTTATATATCAGCCTTTTTTTTGTTCTAATCTTGACCATTCATTTGTTAGATCTAATGGTTTAGATTAGGACTCATGGACTCACCTAAATAAGGTGGACTTGTATATGTATATATATGTATATATGTATATGTATGTATATGTATGTATAGAATTGGGATCCGGTGAGAACCACTAAGATAATGAGAACCGTGAGAACTCCGTCTTACAAAATTTATTTTTTTAAACTAACAATATATTTGCATTCGGCGTAGAATATTACGGCTAGATAACATATTTTTTGGCCGAAAAATTTATAAGCTATTGACGGAAATCGCGTCGAAATAGATTTTACTCTTTTTAATGCACCTAGTAGTCAGTTTCATGTATCTAACAATTTTCATGCACCTAGTACTCATTTTCATGCATCTAGAGCTAGTTATTTTCATGCACCTAGTAATTGTTTTCATGCATGTACCAATTTTCATGCACCTAGTGCTCGTTTTCATGCATTTAGAGTAGTTTTAGCTTATCTAATTTAATTTATGTACATTAAGTGCATATTTTTTAATATAATCAATAAACTTTGTTTACTTACTGCAAATATTTTGATTGAATAAGCTAAACTAATTGTAAATGATCTATCAAAACTTTCGAAACGAGATTTGGTGGAGATTTAGTGAGAGTTCTCACGGTTCTCATTATGTTAGTGGTTCTCACCGGATCCTGACCCTGTATGTATATGTATGTATATATGTATATATGTATATGTATGTATATATGTATATGTATATGTATGTATATATGTATATGTATGTATAAATGTATATGTATGTGTATATGTATGTGTATGTGTATGTGTATATGTATGTGTATATGTATATGTATGTATAAATGTATATGTATGTGTATATGTATATGTATGTATATATGTATATGTTCTTATGAGTCCACCTTATTTTTTTTTAGTCCACCTTTTTTTTAAGTCCATTAGTCCTTATCCTAGCCATTGGATGAGGGAGATGAATGGATGAGATTGTAGAGACAAAAGCACACTTAACACTAATCAATTACGTATGCACTAATTAATTAACTTTCTCTCTCTAGCCTTTAGTTAATCACATTTGAGCACTTTTGATTTTCTGCGATTTATGAGTATAACTTCAGCTCCTATTTGTGTAACTTCAAACTAAAATGTGATTTCGACTACATAGATTTGAATTTATGAAACTTCAAGACAAATTTATGTGATTTTAACCTTTTTATGAGTGTAACTTCACTCATTATGAGTGTAACTTACACCATTATTTATGTAACTTCAAACTAAAATGTGATTTCGACTACATAAATTTGAATTTATGACACTTCAATACAAGTTTATGTTATTTTAGACTTTTTATGAGTGTAACTTCAGTCATTATGAGTGTAACTTCAACCGTTATTTATGAAACTTCAAACTAAAATGTGATTTCGACAATATAAATTTGAATTTATGAAATTTCAAGACAAGTTTATGTGATTTTAGCCTTTTTAGGAGTGTAACTTCAGTCACTACGAGTGTTACTTCAACCATTATTTTTGTAACTTCAAACTAAAATTTGATTTCGATTACATAAATTTGAATTTATGAAATTTCAAACAAGTTTATGTGATTTTAGCCTTTTTATGAGTGTAATTTCAGTCACTACGAGTGTAACTTCAACCATTATTTGTGTAACTTCAAGTTAAAATGTGATTTCGACTATATGAATTTGAATTTATGTAACTTTAATACAATTTTATGTGATTTTAGCCTTTTCTGATTGTAACTTCAACCATTATTTGTGTAACTTCAAGCCTTATATTTTCTAGTGTGACTTCAGTCCAAACTAGTCAAATTTCAGTCCAAATCTCTGTAACTTCAGTCCAAACCTATGTAACTTCAGTCCAAACCTATGTAACTTCAGTTATATAACTTTAGTCTAAAATAGTGTAACTTTAGATCAGAAATATAAACACCATAAAAAAAATAAAAAAACGAAATCTAAAATAAAAAAATAAAAACATAACAAATTAAAAAAAACATAAAACATATAAAAAAATGTGTTACTTTAAGGTCATTTTGTGTTACTTTAATAAATATAAAACATATAAAACATATAAAAACATATAAAACATATAAAAAAACTTCAGTCATTATATAGGTAACTTCAGTCATTATATGAGTAACTTCAGATACTAAAAGTGTAACTTCAGTCATTATATAACTTTAAGGTCATTTTCTGTTACTTTAATAAATAATATGTGTTACTTTGATATATGTGACTTTAATAAATAAGACATGTAACTTTAATAGAGAATTTGTGTTACTTTAATTTACAATATGTGTAACTTTAATAGAGGATTTGTGTTACTTTAATATATAATATGTGTTACTTTAATATACAATATGTGTGACTTTAATATACAATATGTGTTACTTTAATAAATAATATGTGATATTTTAATAGACGTCATTAAAATTTGACCCACCTTTTCAGATCTAAAAAACAAAGAAAAACAGAAAAATAAACAAAACAAATATTTAAGCAAAACTGAAGAAGAAAAAGAAAAGGAAAAAGACAAGCAAAACAGAAAAATAATCAAAACTTCAAGCCTTAATAGTGTAACTTCAAGGCTTATAAGTGTAACTTCAAGGCTTATAAGTGTAACTTCAAACCTTAAAAGTGTAACTTCAGTCTTTAATTGTGTAACTCAAAAAAATCAGATCTGAACATAAAAAACTATAAGAAAAAACAAAATTAAAAAACAACCAAACAAAAGAAATTAAAAAAAACAACCAAACAAAAAAAGAAATTAAAAAAAAAAAACAAAACAAAACAAACAACAAGTACCCACGACCGGCCCTACCCACGACCGCCCCTACCCCAGCCCCACACCGGCTCTCACCACCACCTACCCACGACCGCCCCTAGCCCATCCCCACGCCCGCCCTGACCTCGGATCTGAAACAAACAACAACAACCAATCAAACCGACAACCACCACAACAGGATGGGGGTGGTGGTTGTTTGTTTCAGATCTGGGGTCGGGGAAGGGAGGAGACGCCGGCAGAGAGTGGAGGGAGGCGCGTGGCGAACGGAGGAGAGGAGGGAGGGTGAAAAAAAAAAGATAAAAGAAAGAAAAAGGAGAGGTAAGGCGGTGGGTGACAGGGGACGGTGGTGGGCCGTGAGGAAGAAGATAGAGTGGCCGTAGGGATGACGTCGGTGGAGAGAGAGAGAGTGGCGTGGGTGGTGACGGCGTCGGTGGTGGCGGCGTCGGTGGTGGCGGCGTGGAGGATGAGGGTTTTCATTTGTAGATCTAGGTTTTTTTTATTTTGGTTTTTGTTGTTGGTTTTATTTGAGAGTATTGATGAGAGATAAGGGAGGTAGAGAGAGAGTGGGGGAGGTTAAAATGAGAGAAAAATATGAGGGAAGGGTATAAGTATTAGGGTTTGGATTGGGTATGTATTAGTGGGTTTGATTAGTGGGGATGTGAGAGAAGTGGATTAAACACCCACTAATGACCATTTTTTTGTTTTCATCTCAACCCTTCATTTCCAAGATCCAATGGCTCACAAAAGAACTTATGGACTCACTATTTCTATAAGGACTCACATGATCCTT
>JAIUZE010016955.1:0-47130 GCA_022085475.1 Heliosperma pusillum
ATTATAATCTTAAAACTTCAAAAGTTTATTTTTATAAGTTAACTGTTATAGAAAAATTACGAAAATGACATTAACGTAAACCCGTGCATCGCACGGGCATGAAATCTAGTTACTAAGATGGGAAAATTTTTCTCCCTTGATATTTTGGTTATTATTATTAATGTATCTTTGCACTAGGATTGCATGGTGTTGCTAGTTTGATGGGTAATGAATTCCATGTTATTTAATCAAAAGTCAAATTTTATTATATTATAATCAAAATTGGTTAATTGCTCGTATCAAAAGACAGTCAGCAAAAAAGACGTCAATTAGACATGGGGAAAAGGGCGGGTCAGCCCGGCCCGGCCCGGCCCGACCCGTCCATCTGGCTATTATGACCCGGCCCGGCCCGGCCCGGCCCGTTGCCAGACCCGTTCCAGCCCGCCCCTCCCCCCTGGCCGGGCCCTGGTCCATGATTATTAGCCCGGCCCGCTCCCCAGCCCGCTCCCCAGCCCGCCCTCCTGGCCGGCCCGGCCCGGCCCGTCCTTGGCCCGCCCCACCCAACGGCTATATCCCAACGGCTATCTTATTTTTTTAATTTTTTTTTTGTTTTTTCCCTACTTAATTTCCTATAAATACCCCCTAATTCTAACACTAATCCTCACACTTTCTCACTTCTCTATCTATTCTATTCTACATTTTTACATATATCAATTTTCAAGTTTTTATAATAGTTACATTATAATTTTAATACTTACTATTATATAAAAATATAAAAATTATAATTATATAAAAAATGGAAGAGGGAAGAGATTATACTCCGGAAGAATTTGAAGCCATGTTTGCGTCTCAAGAGGGTAATAAATTTTTTTTTCAATTCGTGTTATTATTATATTTCAATTTCGATTTTTAATTAGTGTTATTATTTATTTTACTACAATTTTTTTTTGATTCACAATTTCACATATCTAATTAGATTATTTTAATTTATTGTAGGTTCTAACCGTAATGAAGAAGTTGAACAAGGAGAAGAAGAAGAAGAAGCGGGTGGAAGTAAACCATCAGGAAAAGTGTCCTATGTATGGAAATATTACGAGAAAGTGCCCGTCCCAAATAAACCAAGGCATTTTCGTTGTGTATGCACGGTTTGCCGTGACATAAAAAAGATTATGAAATCTTATGCTTGGTCCATTGGAACCGGGTTTGGAAGTATGAGTCGGCACTTGAGGAACGACCATGGTATCACCGCAAGTGGTGTTGGTAGCCAAACTCAACCTCAACTAAGCGGTTTCATGAGTGAACAAGCCGGCGGAGGTAAGCCTTTCTTTTATTCCCAAAAAAATATGATTGATCATATGGCCACTTTTGTTAATCTTGAAGAGTTGCCTTTTACTTATGGTGAAAGTGTAAATTTGGAAAATTTAATAGGCTTGCTTTACAACCGTCTTATTCTCATGTTAACCGTCACACTTTGAAAGATCGTACTATGGCACAATATAAAGAACAAAAAAAAGAATTGATTGCATATTTTGCTAATTTTGATGGTAGAGTAGCATTAACTAGTGACACATGGACTTCAAAACAAAATAATCCATTTATGTGTGTTACCGTCCATTGGATTGATAATGATTTTTTTCTACAAAAACGTATTATTGCTTTTGATATCATGGAAGAAAAACACACCGGTTATAACATTTATTTGCGTCTTAAGAAAACGTTAGATAAATTTAATTTGACTAAAAAGTTTTTCTCCATCTCTTTTGACAATGCATCGGCTAATACTAAATGTATTGATTATGTTCTTTAAATGGATGATTTATTGCTAAATGGTGATCTTGTGCATGTTAGGTGTTGTGCCCATATTATTAATTTGTCGGCTCAAGAAGGACTTGCTTTTTTAGCACCACTTTTAGAACCCATTAAAACTTGTATTAATTGGACTAGAAATGCTAGATCGATGAAAACACAATGGAAAACATTATGTGATAAACATGGGTTACGAAATAAACAATGGGGTACCGATTGTGCCACTAGGTGGAACTCGACATATAAATTGATTAAACAAGCTTTAAGGTATAAAAATGTTTTAACTGAGTTTTATAATAGTCATCAACGTGATGAAGATGCAATGATTGATAATAGTATGTGGACAATTGCCGCTAATGTTTGTAACTTATTAAAACCGTATTACAATGCCACCAACGTTTTTTCTCTTTTGTACGAGCCTAATGTGCATTTAGTTATACTTGAATGTTTAAAAATTGTTATTGCTTTTAAAACTGCTGAAAATGTTGAACCATGTTTAATACCCATTGTTGATGATATGAAAACAAAATGGGTAAAATATTTTACTTCTTTTCCATATATATATGGCGTAGCTTCCTTATTAGATCCATGTGTTAAACAAATAGGTTTAACTAATAGTTTACACTTTTATTATGAAATGCTTAATATTATCGACTTTGATGTTGAAATATATGTCCAAAAATGTATTGATGTTTTACGTGAATTATGTAAGATTTATGCTAAGGATAAGGGGGAGTCTTCTTCTAGTAGTTCCGTAACTACAAAAAGCGCTCGTTTCGACGACCAACTTCATTCTATTTTATTTCGGAGAACCCAATCCTCATCGTCCTCCACTTCTACTCTCGCTACAAAAGAACTTGACGATTATTTAACGCATGGGGTTGATACTAATGATACGGATTTCAACATCCTTCTTTGGTGGAAAGCCCGTTCCATCCAATTCCCCTTACTATCAAAAATAGCTAGAGATGTGCTTGTTGTTCCCGCTTCTACGGTTGCGTCGGAATCCGCGTTTAGTGCAGGTGGAAGAGTTCTAGATGATAAAAGATCTCGTTTGGCTCCCCCAACCGTAAAGATGTGTGTGTGCAAAAGAGATTGGGATCTAGCCAAGATAAGACGTCAAGGGGCAAAGGAGTTCGACCCATTAGAAGCCGACGAGATAGTGGCTACCGATGCATCATCCGGGAACTAAAGATACACCTCCAATCCATAAAAAGGTAAGTCGGGTAAGTAAAGAACTACGTCGGCTTTGATTCTTTCGAGATACGTAGGCACCTTAATAATTATTATTTTTTTACTTAATATCAAATTAAATTAATTTGGTATTATTTGAAAGAGTTATATTCATTTTGATCAAGCCCTTTTTAAAAAAAAATTAAAAACCCATTATGTCTTTTATATTTTGTCTCTTACATTGTGTTCTTTATAGTATGTATTTTATAGTTGTCTCTCCACGTCATGTAATATTTCAATTCGTAGTCATTTAATATGTAAGTCGTTTCTATTATGAAGGAAATGAGGAATGTATGCCATTTTAATTATGTAAGATTGTAAGTTACTAATTATTTAATTATCGTATTATGTAAGTCATGAGTATGTAAGGCGATTCTATTATGGAGGAATGTAAACCATTTTAATTATGTAAGCTACCAATTATCGTATTATTTTTTTTTCTTTTCTCCACATTTAAGTTCAAAAAAAAAAAAAATCGAACTACTCTGGCCCGGCCCGGCCCTGAATAAACCCGCCCCCCCAACCCCACGGGCCAGGCCCGGGTCAACACTCAAAGAGCCCGGCCCGGCCCGGCTCAGCCCGCCCTCCCCAACGGGCCTGGCCCGGGTCAGACCAGGTGAACCCGGCCCGCCACCGGGTCAGCCCGGCCCGGCCCGAACCCGGCCCGGTACCATGACTAACGTCAATGTGTTATATGAAGTTGGTCCATTCAGGGTGGACCCCAACACTTGGTCTTTATTATTGAAACTAATCAACGTAATCACAAAAATAACACTACAAATCAAAACAAAACATCTCTATAAAAACCGTCTTTACCAAAAAATCTCTTCTAAAAGCTGGAGTAGAAAACTAGAGAAATTGAAATTACTCCTTTATCCAACATCAAGCATCCATCACCGTCAGTTGAAGACTTGAAGTGAAGCAATCAAATTGGTCGAAGGTCTTACGATTCCATCTACTCATACAAGTGCGGACTAGTATAATAGCTACGATTAAATGATTATACTCAAAATCATTTAAATTAATAAAAGTTACTTTGTCGTATTTCTTTGTGTTTTTCTCTATTTATTTGTCGATCTACACAAATTTGTTGCTACAATCACATAACCAAATTCAATTCATTACTCCGTAGTAGCTAAATTTATTGAATCAAATATAGTATGATATATTATGTCGTATACTATATACAATATGGGGAAATATAGATCTATCCAATGCCATAACAAATCTAGAGCATATAGAATTATTTACATAACTTGTTACATACGAGTTATGCATTGTTATATGTTGAGGTATATATACTCATTCATTTCTTCATTTTTGGACTTGAACTTATTATATCGATCACATTAGGTGAGTAGTTAGTTGTTCAAAACTTCGAATATTGAAAACCACGACTTTGTTAAAAGTTAGACGTATTATCTAGCACTACCTTGACTTCACGTATTTCAAACAAAAATGTTAAAACAATTCCTCCAAATATAATACTTACTATAACATGATAATAATGCATCCGAAAATGACCGCAATTAAATTCTTACATACCCTAACTAACTTGACTTGACGTGAAATGACCCCAAATCGACTTAGTTGACCCGTTTGTCATATAACTACAATTAAACTCACTAATCAATAATTGTTATTTTATTATTTTTTAGTTTATTACTGTTATTTTAACTACTATCATTATTTTATTTTTATAGTTGATACTACAATTATCTTCACTACTCTGACAATATGGTAACGGCTAAAATTACTTTTATTATTCCCCTTTGTTATTCCAAATACTTTCACTAATTTAGCTTATTTATTTCACTAAATCCCTGAATACTAATGCTACACTATTTACTCTTGAGCTAATATTATCGTTATTTTTACCCCGTCTTTTATACATCAATACATATATACAAGTAAGTGTTTAACCTTAAAAACGGGTTAAATAAATATAAAATGACATAACTGATGTCTAGAAAATACCAAAAATTTTATCTAACAATGGGCTAGGAAGTGGATCTATTTTATTACCCATATAAACATATAGTCCAATAAGCCATACTTTACTTACTATATATTAAAAGTTTTACCACACTTTCCTTCCAAATCTAGGGTACCCTCTCCTACAATCACATTTTCACCAAAGTTTGAAGCTTTGATATTCTTCCCGCAAGGTAACATTGTGCTTTCATTTATTTATTTTTTTATTTTAAAATTCGAGTAACAATTACGTAGTTTGTTTGAGAATAATGTCGTATGATTTTGTTTTGATTTTCTTACCTTATCCTTCACCGTAAAACAAGGACACCCTCCATTGTAATAATTTCAAGCTCAAACTTCCACCACAACTTGTGGCTTGAAGCTCTTGTAATGGTTCATTCCGGCGAGCGTTGTATTCTCATCGTCGACCAACCCAATTTTCCGTTTCGTTTTAGATCATTTCGGAAATAATAT
Organism: Heliosperma pusillum; assembly: GCA_022085475.1. NCBI lineage: Eukaryota > Viridiplantae > Streptophyta > Magnoliopsida > Caryophyllales > Caryophyllaceae > Heliosperma > Heliosperma pusillum. Next base: position 5,467 of record JAIUZE010016955.1, read on the forward strand.
CATGCTTGCTCTGTTATAATTATTATCCTTAACGTACTACTACTAATTTTTTCGTAACTCGTAATGTTACCCAATAATATACATACTAATGTTAATTTGGATAGTTTGGAACTACTACTAATTTTTTTGTAACGTGTAAAAGATGATATTTTGGAACTAGAGTAAAAAGGCGCCAACTTTGGTCATCGTCATTTGTAGTTTTGTACCCATAACGTAGAAGACGGTGTGGCCTTGCAGTATGACACCAATGGGTGTGGTTTTTGGGATTCTGATTTGTGGTGGTCCGATTATGGGTGGTCTGGGAAGCATTATGACGAGCAAAGGTGGGGTGGGCGACGGCAGAAAAGTTGTTGGTGGGGGCGAAATCAGACTGTGTAATAGTGAGCAATTTTTCATGGAGTTCAGAATAAGAAATTGGAGTGTCAAGGGCATTGATGGCGTCAATGACGGACTGATAAGACGAGTCAAGTCCGTCAAGGACTTGATCAGTGACATCTTCAGAAGGGAGAATAGTGCCTAGGAGAGCGAGTTCATCAACGGTGCCAGTATTGGGCTCGGCAGTATTGATTAGAACGACAGAGTGAACATTGATTAGAACGAGCGGTTTGTTGGGCTCGGCAGTATTGGGAATTGTGGAGGTAGTAACCAGTGGTACGACACCACTGGCAGTCTGGCACTTGCCTTTGAAGGAAGGGGAAGGAGTATTGGTAGGGGTGGCAGCGGAGGAAGGCAGGGGAAGATGGCCAGGGGCAGAGGAGGAGGAGCGGGGAGGGTACTGGTGCTGATGTTTATGGTAGGTAACCAAGGCCGAGGCTGGGGAAGACGAGGGAGTGATGTGGTGAAGGGAGAGGTCAAATTGTAAGAGGAGTTCATGGAGGGCATCAAAGGAGATGAGATCATCCTGATGCTTCACGGCGTCAATAAGCGAGCGATAGGTTGTGCCATCTAACCCATGTAGAACTATAGAAATGACATCTTCATGATCCATGACTTTTCCCATGTGAGCAAGTTCATCAACACAAGAACGGATTGATTGCATATAGTCCGTGGCAGAGGAGGTGCCTTTGGAGATCGATTGAAGACGATCTTTGATCTGAAGAATATGGCCTCGCGACGGATTGGCATACGTAGACTTAAGACGAGTCCAAATTTCATGCGAAGTCTTTGCACTGAGGATCAAGGGAGAGATGCTCGAGTTGATGGTGCCGCGGAGAGCGCCACTGAGAAGACGGTCCTGTCGCATTCAAGTTGAATGGGCAGGATTAGGAATGGCTTGCTGTTTCGCATCCTCAGTAGTAGGTGGAGGACAGGGGTGAGTGTTGTCGAGGTATTTGAAGAGGTCATAGCCAAATAGAAGGTCTTCATTCTGGCGTGACCAAGAACGGTAGATGGACGGAGTAAGTTCCGTTACATTAGTGAAGTTGACAGTAACAAAGGGTTGAGACAGTTCTATGAGATTTGGCAGAAGAGAGGCTTGGCCTGCCATGAAAAAAAGAAAAAAAATCTAGAAGAAGGAAGAGAGGGGAAAGGAACGATTTTTGGCTCTATACCATATAGAAGATTATACTGGCAAAGATAGATTGAATTTTTGGCTCAGTGTTGAAAAGATGTTGATTTTTCTGATAAAAATCAAGTATCAATTAGTGTTACTTGTTTAAGAATAATAAGATGTTGTGTGAATTTTTTGATATAATTTTTGGTTAAAGATATATTGTAGTGAATTATTGCCATGATTTTATTGGTCTTTAAACATTTAATTTCCCGTTCTTGTGTTACAGGAAAATGAGACAACAATGTTTACGATTGCTTGAACGACAAATTACCCAAAGAAAAAAAATAACATTTCCGGTCTACAATGCAGAAAGGGTGGGTATTCTGTGGCTTTACTGTAATTAGTTAGCCTTTTATGCCTGCAAATAAGTATGTGAGTTTTTGCTAATCTGTAATTAAAGACTGATGACTAATTGATGCTTTTTCTATATCGTTTAATTCAGGTGTATCTTCCCAAAGTAAGAGAATATGTTCCCAAAACATGTGATTGGAGAAAAATTGAGCTGGTCCCTCATATTGCCCAAAACAACAATGGTGGTACAGGATATTTCAATTCAATTTCTTTTGCATTTTTCTCTGGTAATAATCTACTCTATAAATACTAATGTAATTTTTTTTGCATAGAATGCTATCTTGCTGCTACTCAGTGGAATTTGCAGGTATTTGGTAAGCTGATGACAAAACACTTTGATCCCACATATGAGGAGCTTCGTAATTGTGATTTTAGAAATCTTATGGCTGAAGGGGGTACGGCAGAGCATTTGCTCCAATACTGTATGAAGAAGCCAGCTTTCTACCCTGGTAAACTGCCTCTATCCGGGTATATGAGATTATACCCGTTGAGTGAAGAGTTTTTGGTAAGGGCTATTGCCCAGCAACCCATCTTGGTGGAGGTTGATCATTATCCAAGTCTAAACACATACAAGGGGTATTTACCAGAAAGAAAAATGGGAAATTAAGTCACCAATTGATGAGTATTCTGAAGTTTCGCCTCGAGTCCCTCGACCAACTCCTCATCTAGTTAATGCCATAGGCTATGATGTGTTGGAGTAGGTGTCCTTCACAATAGTGCGCCACATAATAAATCTTATTAAGGAATATAATTGGGATATTTATTGACTATATATATGATTAGTCAGTTGATTAACGTAAATCAATAACGGTTGGCTGACTAGAGTGTGACGTTATTGTCGTATGACGGCGGTGATCAACTGATCCCTTTCGGTCACACCTATAGGATGAAATCCAAATAGTAACTTAAATTATTTGTATACGATACAGTTAAATAGTACATTACATATATTCGATATGTACGAGAGTTAATTGTTAGAAATTGAGTTAAGAACTCAAATTCGATTAAGCTTATTTTTCAATTATGCGATAATTGACTAATAAATTATATCTTATTTTAATACGGTTAAATAAGATTTAACTTAGTAATTAATCGTTAAATTACTAAATTAGTTGAGGTTTTGAGATAGAGGTAATTAGTTAATTATATTTACAAGGAGTTGTAAAATAAATTAACTAAGCATTGTGGGACCCATTATATATGATATAATGGTAAAATATTACTTAAAATGTTAAGTACATATTATTTATTTAATTGAGTCATATAATTGTTATATGATCAAATTAACACTTATTATACAAGATAATTAACCATATGATCAATAAGTATTTGTGAGACAAATATCAAAAATCAAAATGGATCCAACTAGGCCAAAATGGCCGGTTATGTTGTAGTTCAAAGGTGATGATTTTAGTTCTTGTTTTTACTATTTAGTTACTTATGAAAGTGACATTACAAGTAAGAATAATCATCATATATACTACAACACTCCACTTTAATGCATGGGACAAAATTGAGCAAAATAATAGTCCATATTTGGACTATGACATCCGGCCAAAATGGCCTATATTATGAACATTTTGTGTTCATTTTAGAATTAATTCATTTTTGTTCAATTTGTTTAACTTCTCTCTAAAACTCTTCTTCTCACTAAAACTCTCATATACTAATATTTACTAAGTATTACTAGTGTAGTAATATAGTCATAATATTAGTAATATTATATCTATCTTATTATCTAGTTAATAATAAGGGTAGATTATTTGGGTTAATCTTGGTGCAACTTGAAGGAGGTCTTCTAGTTTGGAGATTTCATGTGTTCATCCATATTTATAGCTCAAGAACAACAAGAAGGAGTTCTTGTTGTGCCAATATAATTTCCATATCAATGTGAGGAAATTTCTTCTTTTATATAAATGTCTTTATATTTGCATGCATGTTACATAGATCATTATAAACTAAATTAATAAGTAATTTAGTAAATAATTAGAGGAGTCTAATTAAGGTCTATGGACTTTCAATTGGTATCAGAGCTAGCTTGTAGCATGCATGTTCATTTTGGACATTTTTATTAAAGTTATGAGATAACTAATAAATCAAAGATTTTGAGTTAAAATACGATTCTGACAAAACATTTTGGTGCATGTATACCTACTGACCTGAAAATGTTTGTGGTTAAATTTCGTGATTTTAGGGATTAATTTGCTATTTATTTTGATTTTTGGCGTTTAAACCGAGTTAACATGCTTTTTATGAGTTAAAAGTTAAACTAAAAATTGTTTCATGTTGATTCTGGCCATGAAATTTTAACATGATCTCACATGCGTTTCTTAAATATTGTATGTAAAATTTCGTGAATTTGACGTATGTATTGCATGTTCATTAATTTTTATACGATAAAAGTCGATAATAAGAGATTATAATGTTCAAAAAATGAACAGTCACCTTTCTGGTTCTGAATTTTTTTTGTACCATTTAAAATTGATGGTGATACTCTTGGTGAAATTATAATTGTGTTTCACTGTTTTTTTTTTTTTTATACCTATTTATCTAATGTTTTTATTTGATAAAACCATTAAATTCAAAGCTATTTGTTCATAAAATTAATTTTAATTTTTTGAGCAAATGTTTTTTATTTTTATAGTTCCTGGAATTTTTACAGAATGTACAAAATTTTTGGTTTCAAATGTTATGATGTTTATATTTTATTTTGGTTTTATTTCATAATTGTTATGATTAAACCGTAATATTTAGCAAATGAAATCAAATCGATTTAATTAATGACCAACAAAATTAGTAGTGACTAATTTTGAGTTCTAAAACAGGTTAGTTAATTAGTTTGAATTTAAATGCGATTTAAATGTTGATATTGATTTTTAATGGTTAAAAAATCAATGAATCCCGGAAGAAATCGAGCTACAATGAGCATGAATTGAACTTAGGACGTTTTTGGCATGAATTTTGCAGCAATTTATTTTATTTATGTTTGAATGAATGAATGTCATTTATTTAATAATTTATGCAAATTTTGTACCTAGTATGGCCTAGTTAATTTTTATCGTTATTACCCGTAATGTAAGGGAATAACGTTTTGGTTGTTATTTTATTGCGATCTCGTATCGCCGGTTTGTATAATTTAATTATTTTATTTTATAGTATAAATGTATAATAGGAATTTGTATATTTGTACATTTGTAATTATTTTTATGAAGACCGGTGGCTCCCTTCAAGACGGTGCCATTTTGGAAGGTGTTCCAAGTGAAGAGGCAAAGGACCAAGGAGTTGGTTTCCGAATTTGTAACTATCTAGATAATTTTGATTAGCTAGGGGGCCATACTAGGATTTTATTGTTGCTTGATTGCTTGCTTTATTTTTGCTCATGCCAAAATCGTCACACATGCATTTTACCGTGATTGTCAATTCAACGTTATTCACAATTCACCGACTTAGTTCGCTTATAGGGAATTAATAACAAAATTGACAAGACCTCTCACATAACTTAAAAAAAAAAAAAATAAAAAAAATGAGATTTAGCCTTACCAATTAGTAACACCTATGAACCCCGTGTTCATTAGGGCTACCACGCTCGTGGGTCCCTTTTTACCTCGGGTAAGTAGGGTGATGCGATCACAAGCCAAAATTGGATTGGACTCAACGAGATAAGCGTTATCTTGGAACTAGGAGATGGATTTAGTTGAAATCCGTCAACCAAGAGTTCTAAGTGTAGAATTAGTCAAGTATTGACTTACCATTTTTAGATAAAGGTAGCATGCGATGACTATTTTTGTCTAAAGATGGGTCTTGGAATCACTTATGTAATTTCGTGAGGGTCATTATATGAGTGACTTGTTTAAAATTGTTTTTACAAGTAAAATATATATAAGCAATGAATGTTTATTTTCCGTTGATATTTATTTTTATTCGCGCAATGACAATTATTTTTTCTATGAACTTATAAATCCGTTCAATCGTGGAAAAGGTTTCCATTATTTTATACGGTAGCATTTTGATTGCAATCTCCGTTTATACCACCTTATCTAAAGACAAAATGAATTGTATCTTTTGATCCTCATATTCACCATTGCAAATGTCTCTTATGAAGAGAAAATAAATAAGTCACACTTAGTCAAAAGCGTTTTTGAATATTTTGTGGCGCCTTCTTATAAACAATGGTACATCAAATTTTTGCTCCAAAGAAAATGTTTGTATTTTTTGTATGTCGTCATAATGCTCCTTATCGAGGCTTACCTCAAAAGAGGCCAAATCAGTTGGGATGACTAGGTTAATCGATTTATTTGAAATCGTGAACAACCAAATACCGTAGTCACTTCATGAAAAGTTTATCCTTTTGAAGGTAAAACCATGAATGAAATGAAGAATAGTCTTCACAATAATTCCAATATAGTTGTCTAAGTAGAGATTCATGAAAGTGAGTGGGAGCACTAAGAATGATGTTTATATTCTTAATTGTTAAGACGATGTTCAAGAGTAGGTTGGCTCGATTTTGACACAAGGCAAGGGATAAAGGCAAGACTATTTTGAATAGTAAAGTCAAAACCCAAGCAAGGTGTCGAACCCAACTTTTGACGATTCTATTTTACAGTGTAGGACACAAGAAAATAACCTTCCCAAAGTTTTCTAAAGAGTTAGAAATAGGGTGTAATTTTTTCACCCATAATATCTATATGATCGACATTTATTTTGCTAAATGCAAATATTTTGGGTATTAGATATCCATTATGGTTTTCATCAATGTATTCAATGCATATAATAATGATTCGTGCGACGACTAACCATAATTAAATGTCGACCTACAAGGGAAATATAACTATTGTAGTTTTATTTCTATAGAGACATATAAAAGTTATAATGTGATCAATCTAGTTTTGGATTTAGAGGTATACTTTAATAAACGTTATTATGTACATGACCTCTAAATAAAGAATATAGTATCCACTTTAGTGTACGACACAAGTGTTTCACTTTTGTGAATAGAACAAGCGTTGTATCTTTTTATGCCTGTACTTGGTCAATGGTTATCCCATACCAATCAAAGGTAATTATATTCTTGACCTAAAACTAGTAATTACTTGTCATATAGATTGTAAAAGCTCAAAATTGGTGACCCTAATCTAATCTTAATTCTGGATTGTGTAGCACATTAAGAGGCTAGTATTGACAACTATCCCTAAACCATCTGATTTTGAATCTTATGGTGCGTGCGAATCTTGTATTCAAGGCAAGATGATTCGTGCCCTTTTTATTTAAAAGGAAATCGAACTAGTGAGTTATTGGCCCTATTACATTAGAATATGTGTGGTCCAATAACAAACACAACCAGAGATGGTTATGACTATTTCACTTTATTTACCGACGATTTAAGTAGATATTATGTTTGATTCTACTTAATGAGGTGCTAAGAGAAATCTTTGAAAAGTTCAAAGAGCTTCAATGAGAAGTAGTTAACCACTAGAGCATTAGATCAAGGACTTACGACTAAATCGTAACTATAAATATCTAAGTATTGACTTTGATTTTCACCAAAAGTATTGTGAAATGGTTTCACAAGTTAACTTCTCTAACACACATTATTAGATAAGGTGTTGTTGAATAGAGAAACAGAACCTTATACGATATGGTTTTGTCTTTATCAAGTCAAAATGAGCCATTTGACTAACCTTGGGATCTTAATATTTTTGTCTGCTATTTCTTTTCCCACCATATTAAAACACATTTAAAACAGTCTGATTTTATTCCATATACGATATGGGTAGGTAGCGTACCTAATTTATAAGTTATTTGAATGAAACAAGTGCTCAATAATCCCACATTGACCACGAGAACAAAGCGTTTGTGACTCGTGATGCTGTCTTTCAATAAAAAATACGATTATTTCTTGATAAGACAGAGTGGGAGAAAATGTTTCAAGAGCCACAAACTGAGCATATGGTTCGGAAAAAGTATTCCTCATTGCTTGTTCAGTAGTTGTTTCTTCGGACCCTAGGAGGTCAGGTGGAATTTTATCGCTCCTTTATAGTGATGAATTCTAAAATGCGACTTATAAAAGATTGTTTTTAATCCCAACTTCTGGATATGGCTTAGAGTCATACGATTCGTAATGGACTCCATGCATGATGGTCAGGTATGTGACCTGGTAAATTTTACTTGAAGAAGTACGACCTCTTCAATGTAAATTGATTTTTAAGATCGAAATTTGCATGGATGAACATTAAAATGTTTTCAAAGATAACTTGGTAGGCAAAGAGTTTTGCACCAACCTTAATTCTTTGATCCATTCGAACATACTTAGCGATTACAGCACATCATAATAGTATGATGCCAACTGGATCTCAAGAACCACCTTCTCGAATACGATTCTAGAAGAGGTAGTATATTTTATATTCACCTATGGGTTCGTAGATCCTAATTATCCTAAGTTAATTTGCAAGCTTAAGAGGATGTCTCAAGTAAGCACAAAAGAGTTGGAATTAGTGTGTCAATCATGTTGCAAAATATTTCTCGATATCTCGAGGAATTATGTTTTTACATGAAGTTTAGTGGGAGTAATGTGGTGTACATTAGTCTTATATGTGGAGACATATTGATCATTTAGATGATGGAATATTTTGGAAAAGTAGAATACATCTTTTAGATATCTGGATTTATGGAGATAAATCTAAAAGGATATTAGCATTAAGTCAAAATTCTTATAATGATAAGATCTTTGACTAGTTCAAGGAAGTTGAACACATCATAACTGATTCCTTTTGCTTCCGCTGCGGGATCAATTGTATACGCTGTGGTGTATACTCAATCCGACATTTCGCATGCTTTGAGTATGACGAATCATTTGCAATCAAATCCAAGTGAGAGTCACTTGATAGCCATAAAGAACATCCTTAGTACTTGCGAAGGACTAAAAGATATGTTCTATGTGTTTGGAGTTTAAAATAAGTTGCGTGTAAGGGTTACACAGACTTCAGTTTCCAAACTGATCAAAGTGATTTGAAATCACAAGCTGGCTGTGTTTTATAGAAGATTTATCTGTTGGAAGAGTTCCAAGCAGAAAAGACTATTGGAAAGGTTCCAAGTAGGAGTGACATTTTCAAATATAAATGTCATGTATCCGCTGGAAGTGTTCCAGGAAGTTTATCATTGCGGATTTAAAAACGGAAATGGAGTACATTGCGTCATATGATGATGCATATGAAAGTAGCTTGGATTCGACAGCATTGGAGGGACTAGAAATAGTTTATATAGCTGTATATCCTATCCCATTATACTGGTAAAACAGTGGGAGCTACCTTTAGGCCAAGAGTCCTAAGTCTAGATTCAAACCTAGACACGTACTCAGAAAGTTTTATGTAATAAGAGATTACGTAGACAAAGAGAAATAGCAATCAGAACGATGGGAAAGATGCAAGTATTGCTAATCCATTAGCCATGCTTTTTGCAGGCTGAACATGATAGTCATGTCATTTCAATGGGGATTGAAATATGTACCTGAATTGCTAAAGATTATAAGATATGAAATTATTGATAGCGGATCAATTTTTCCAAATATTTGATAATCGACATTCATTGTTAGAGTTCAGTAAAAAACTCCATATTAGTTTGGACTAACTTTTAATAACTGTGTTTCTCGAATTGGTTGAAAGAAGGTTGGAACCAATTAAGTGAACAGGACGAACTTAGTATTTTGTCCCTAGTCACTCAATGAGGTGACGTCTCGAAATGACTAGATTGTAAGTCGATCGATGGTTGGTTCAGCACCATGGGGTCATGGATATGACTGGTCGTTTACATAGACAGACTGTATGACACTCTGTCGGACAGTGACATGGTAGAGACCCTTAAATCAATTATTTGATGCCTGGTCGTGGCAGGGTCTTCTATCTTATTCCTATAAGTCGATTCTTTTGACTGGCGACCGTCTATCTGAGTCGGTGCAGTTTTCGATTGGTTTTGGTTGATGTTCTAGGTCGTGCCGTAAAAGGAGGCCGATGGACTTCTTCTGGAGCATGGTGATCTGCATCATACAGAGTAGATGGATCAACAGGAATTGTCCACCCACGTTGGGTAAAAACATCTTTAGGCCACTCGAGGAGAAGTTACTGTAAATGCGTGGCCACGCTCGGAAAGAGATCTATGGTAAATTTTCCGGTCAGACAGTTACTCTCCCTATCGAGAAAACCACTTTAGATATTGTCAATCGCAAGTGCGACCTGAAAGACACCTTGCGTTGAGGGGGAGATGTGATAAAGAGACAAGAGAATCGGTGACGCACACTTGTGTCAGACAAGTGGGAGATTGTTGGAGTAGGTGTCCTCCACAATAGTGCGCCACATAATAAATCTTATTAAGGAATATAATTGGGATATTTATTGACTAAATATATGATTAGTCAGTTGATTAACGTAAATCAATAACGGGTGGCTAACTAGAGTTTGACGTTATTGTCGTTTGACGGCGGTGATCAACTGATCCCTTTCGGTCACACCTAAAGGATGAAATCCAAATAGTAACTAATTATTTGTATACGATACAGTTAATTAGTACATTACATATATTCGATATGTACGAGAGTTAATTGTTAGAAATTGAGTTAAGAACTCAAATTCGATTAAGCTTATTTTTCAATTATGCGATAATTGACTAATAAATTTATATCTTATTTTAATACGATTAAATAAGATTTAACTTAGTAATTAATCGTTAAATTACTAAATTAGTTGAGGTTTTGAGATAGAGGTAATTAGTTAATTATATTTACAAGGAGTTGTAAAATAAATTAACTAAGCATTGTGGGACCCATTATATATTGATATAATGGTAAAATATTACTTAAAATGTTAAGTACATATTATTTATTTAATTGAGTCATATAATTGTTATATGATCAAATTAACACTTAATTATACAAGATAATTAACCATATGATCAATAAGTATTTGTGAGACAAATATCAAAAAAATCAAAATGGACCAAACTAGGCCATAATGGACGGGTTTTGGTTGTAGTTCAAAGGTGATGATTTTAGTTCTTGTTTTTACTATTTAGTTACTTATGAAATGACATTACAAGTAAGAATAATCATCATATATACTACAACACTCCACTCTAATGCATGTGACAAAATTGAGCAAAATAATAGTCCATATTTGGACTATGACATCCGGCCAAATGGCCTATATTATGAACATTTTGTGTTCATTTTATACTACTTCATTTTGTGCAATTTTTACTCTTCTCTCTAAAAAAAAAACCTTCCTCTCACTAATAACTCTCATATACTAATATTTCCTAAGTATTACTAGTGTAGTAATATAGTCTAATATTAGTAGTATATCATCTATCTTATTATCTAGTTAATAATAAGGGTAGATTATTTGGTGTCATCTTGGTGCAACAAGAAGGAGGTCTTCTAGTTTGGAGATTTCATGTGTTCATCCATATTTATAGCTCAAGAACAACAAGAAGGAGTTCTTGTTGTGCCCATATAATTTCCATATCAATGTGAGGAAATTTCTTTTTTTATATAAATGTCTTTATATTTGCATGCATGTTACATAGATCATTATAAACTAAATTAAAAAAGTAATTTAGTAATTAATTAGAGGAGTCTAATTAAGGTCTATGGACTTTCAATTGGTATCAGAGCTAGCTTGTAGCATGCATGTTCATTTTGGACATTTTTATTAAAGTTATAAGATAACTAATAAATCAAAGATTTTGAGTTAAAATACGATTCTGACGAAACTTTTGGTGCATGTATACCTACTGACCTCAAAATGTTTGTGGTTAAATTTCGTGATTTTAGGGATTAATTTGCTATTTATTTTGATTTTTGGCGTTTTAACCGAGTTAACATGCATTTTATGAGTTAAAAGTTAACTAAAAATAGTTGCATGTTGATTCTGGCCATGAAATTTTAATATGATTTCACATGCATTTCTTAAATATTGTATGTAAAATTTCGTGATTTTTACTTATGTATTGCATGTTTATTGATTTTTATACGATAAAAGTCGATAATATGAGATTATAATGTTCATAAAATTGAAACGTCCATTTATGGTCTTGAAATTTTTTTTTAAATTTAACATTCTGATTTTGATACTCTTGGTGAAATTTCATAATTTGTTTCACTGTTTTACTATATCTAATGTTTTTATTTGATAAAACCATTAAATACAAAGCTATTTGTTCATAAAATTAATTTTAAATTTTTTGAGCAAATGTTTTTATTTTTATAGTTCCTGGAATTCTTCCAGAATGTACAAAATTTTTGGTTTCAAATTTATGATGTTTATATTTTATTTTGGTTTTATTTCATAATTGTTATAATTAAACCGTAATATTTAGCAAATGAAATCAAATCGATCTAATTAATGACCAACAAAATTAGTAGTGACTAATTTTGAGTTCTAAATAAGTTTAGTTAATTAGTTTGAATTTAAATGAGATTTAAAAGTTGATAGTGATTTTTAATGGTTAAAAATCAATAAATCCCGGAAAAATCGAGCTACAATGAGCATGAATGAATTTAGGACGATTTTGGCATGAATTTTGCAGAAATTTATTTTATTTATGGTTGAATGAATGAATGTCATTTATTTAATAATTTATGCAAATTTTGTACCTAGTATGGCCTAGTTAATTTTTATCGTTATTACCCGTAATGTAAGGGAATAACGTTTTGGTTGTAATTTTATTGCGATCTCGTATCGCCGGTTTGTATAATTTAATAATTTTATTTTATAGAATAAATGTATAATAGGAATTTGTATATTTTTATATTTGTAATTATTTTATGAAGACCGGTAACTCCCTCAAGACGGTGCCATTTTGGAAGGTGTTCCAAGTGAAGAGGCAAGGGACCAAGGAGTTGGTTTCCGAATTTGTAACTATCTAGTTAATTTTGAGTAGCTAGGTGGCCATACTAGGATTTTATTGTTGCTTGGTTGCTTGCTTTATTTCCGCTCATGCCAAAATCGTCACACATGCATTTATTTTACCGTTATTGTCAATTCAACGTTATTCACAATTCACCGACTTAGTTCACTTATAGGGAATTAATAACTAAATTGACAAGATCTCTCACATGTTTAAAAATTGAGATTAGCCTTACCAATTAAGAACACCTATGAATCCCGTGTTCATTAGGGCTACCACGCTCGTGGGTCCCTTTTTACCTCGGGTAAGTAGGGTGATATACGATCACAAGCTAAAATTGGATTGGACTCAACGAGATAAGCGTTATCTTGGGACTAGGAGATGGACTTATTTGAAATCCATCAACCAAGAGTTCTAAGGGTAGAATTAGTCAAGTAATGACTTACCATTTCTAGATAAAGGTAGCATGCGATGACTATTTTATTTAAAGATGGGTCTTGGAATCATTTATATAATTTAGTGAGAGGTCATTATATGAATGCTAAACTTGTTAAAATGTTTTTCAAGTAAATTAACAATGAATGTTTATATATTTCTTTTTTTTGTAGTTACCATATTCGCATAATGTCAACATCATCAAACGTTGCAACCTTGGGTAGAGACTCATGGTTGAGGTCCGTCATGGACAAGTGTGTCCTTAAAGATGACGGAAGTAACTTCGTTGAATGGGAGTCAACGATCAAGAGCGCCGCGTTATCCGATAACGTGCTTCGCTACTTGGTTGAAGAGCCCCCCACCGAACCCGCGCCAAGATCGTCCGCGGTGGTTCGGGCCGAGTATGACCTTTATTTGAAGGTTGCTAATGACGTCAAGAATGTCTTGATTGGGTCAATTACCCCCAACTTCAAACTCCAATTGATCCTCTCTCAATGCATATCCGATATTCACGGGATCACTTCGATGTTTTCGCACAGTCCCTCAAATTATCAAATATGAGGCGAGTATGAAATCTTTGGACATAAAGCTTCAAAAGGGCCAAAAAGTTGGCCCACACGAGCTCAAAATGGTTGAGCCCCCACGGCGGACACCTTAGAGCGTTCTAAGGGTGCCACAATTCCGAAGACTTTGGTTGGTGGGTAAATCCTTAAGTCACTATCACCTAAGTTCACCCAATTTAGGTGAACTATAACATGAATGGCATGGACAAGAGTTTCCATGAACTCTATGCACTCCTCACCCAAGCTGAGAGGGACATGGAGGCTAGTGGGAGTGAACCCAAGGATGTTCTTTCCATGAAAATGAAGAACATGAACCTTGGGGTGAGAAAGGACAAGGGAAAGGGTAAGACTCTTTTCAAGAAATTCGGCAAGGGAAAGGGCAAGGTCTTTTATAAGTCCAAGCCCAAAGTCAACAAACACGCGGAGGCGGATTGCTATTATTGTAATGGCAAAGGGCATTGGAAACGCAATTGTCCCAAGTACTTGAAAGATAAGAAGGACGGATGTGTGACAACGTCAGGTAAAATTCTTTCATCACTCTATATGATAGATATTAACTTTGCTAGTACATCTTCTTGGGTATTTGATACCGGTTGTGGTTCTCACCTTTGTAATCATGTACATGGGCTGAGGGACGCGCAAGCACTAGCCAAGGGTGACGTGGACCTGCGCATGGGAAATGGAGCTAAGGTAGCCGCAGTTTCCGTGGGCACCTACGTTCTTCTTTTTCCTAATGGTTTAGAGTTGTATTTAAATAATTGCTATTATGTTCCAACTCTTACCAAGAACATTATCTCCATTTCCGTGTTAGACATGGAAGGTTTTTCATTTTGTATTAAGAACAACTGTTGTACTTTTGCTTTTAAAGAAATGGTTTATGGCGAGGCCATTTCTATTGGAGGTATTTATGTTCTAGATATTGCAAAAGAGGTCTATCATGTAGAAAACAAGAAGCTCAAAACAGGTGAACCTAATCAATCATACATTTGGCATTGTCGTTTAGGGCACATAAACGAACGACGCATAAAGAGACTTGTTTCATCCAAAGTACTCAAACCATTCGATTACGAATCTTATGGCGTATGCGAATCTTGTCTTCTAGGCAAGATGACTCGTGCTCCTTTTACGGGAAAAGGGACACGAGCAAGTGATGTAATAGGACTTATACATACGGATGTATGCGGTCCAATGACTATCCAAGCTAGAGGTGGTTATCACTACATCATTACTTTTACCAACGACTTGAGTAGATATGGATATGTCTACTTGATAAGGCATAAGTGATGCTTTTGAAAAATTCAAAGAATTTCAAAATGAAGTAGAAAACCAATTGAATAAAAAGATTAAAACCCTACGATCCGATCGTGGTGGTGAATACTTGAACAATGAATTTGATTCACACCTAAAAGATTGTCGTATAGTATCACAATGGACTCCTCCTGGAACACCTCAATTAAACGGTGTGTCCGAAAGGAGAAATCGAACTTTATTAGATATGGTTCGATCTATGATGAGTCTAACAGAGCTTCCTGATTATTTTTGGGGTTTTGCTATCTTATCTGCAATATTTTCACTAAATTGAAGCTCCGCCTTAACTTGAAAGCGGCAAAACAAGATCCATATGAGAATGGACAGGAAAAGTCCTCTTATTTGCATTTATGGAGAATTTGGGATGCGAGGGCTTTTGTTAAGAATAAGTATGAAGATATAAACTCGCACCAAATTGAAAATGTCTTTTGGTTCAGGATAGCAAAGGAATCACGTGCTTATACTCATCAATAAAAAACACGAGGAGGAAAGTGTTTGTGTATCGTTATGCAGTTGTTTTTAGAAAATTATTTTATTTCTAAAAGACCGAGTGGGAGAAAGAAAAGAAAATTTGAACTTGATGAAGTCCACAAGAGCCACAAACGAAAAGGACGACGAGGAAAACGTTCCCTCTTCGTTTGGTACGGTCATTATTCCTTCAAAACCTAGGAGGTCAAGCAGAATTAGTCATCAACCTGATATATACCTTGGTATTATAGAGGAAGGTGATGACTATAATGTGTTACTTTTTGAAAGTAACGAACCTACTACCTACAATGCAGCCATTTCTAGTCCCGACTCAAAGCTATGGCTTGGAGCCATGCAATCCGAAATGGATTCTATGTACGACAATCAAGTATGGGACTTGGTTGATTTACCTAAGGAGGTACGACCTCTTCAGTGTAAGTGGATCTATAAGATCAAAAGTGGCATAAACAAACATATTGATGTTTACAAAGCTAGATTGGTGGCAAAAGGTTTCACCCAAGTTCATGGTCTTCACTATGACGAAACCTTCGCCTCATTCGCCTTGCTTCAATCCATAAGGATTATCTTAGCGGTTGCCGCATTTCATAATTATGAGATTTGGCAAATGGATGTCAAAACCGCCTTCTTGAATGGAATTCTAGAAGAGGAAGTGTACATGACACAACCTGAAGGTTTTGTGGATCCATCAAACCCTAAGAAGGTGTGCAAACTTAAGAGATCCATCTATGGTCTTAAGCAAGCATCCAGGAGTTGGAATCATCGTTTCAATCATGTAATTAAACAAAATGGTTTCACTCGAAGTGTCGAGGAACCGTGTTTATACATGAAGTTTAGTGGGAGTAAAGTAACTTTTCTAGTCTTGTATGTAGATGACATACTACTCATTGGAAATGATATTCCAATGCTCACTTCTGTAAAGGAGTGGCTAGGAATACATTTCCAAATGAAAGACTTAGGAGAGGCCCATCGCATCTTAGGTACCCGGATCTATAGGGATAGATCTAAAACGATACTAGCATTAAGTCAAGAGACTTATATTGATAAGATTCTTGATCGGTTCAACATGAAAGACTCTAAGAGAGGCTTTCTTCCTATGGGAAGTGGGATCACCTTGAGCAAGTCAGAGTGCTACGAAACCCGAGGAGATTGAACGCATGAAATTGATCCCTTACCAATCAGCTGTTGGATCAATCATGTATGCTATGATGTGCACTCGTCCCGACGTTGCATATGCCTTGAGCATGACAAGTCGTTACCCAGCAAATCCAGGTGAGAGTCACTGGATAGCCGTAAAGAACATCCTTAAGTACTTAAGAAGGACCAAGGATTCGTTCTTAGTGTTTGGAGGCGAGACGGAGTTACGTGTAAAAGGTTACACAGATGCCAGTTTCCAAACAGATAGGGATGATATGAAATCCCAATCCGGCTACGTTTATATGATGAATGGAGGAACTGTTTGCTGGAAGAGTTTCAAGCAAAGCGTTACAGCGGATTCTACAACAGAAGCAGAGTACCTTGCAGCATCTGAAGCTGCAAAGGAAGCTGTATGGATTCGGCAATTTTTGGAAGGACTAACAGTAGTCCCTACTGCCAAAGATCCTATCACACTTTATTGTGATAACAGTGGGGCTATTTTTCAGGCAAAAGAGCCCAAGTCTAGTAACAAGTCTAGACATGTACTTAGGAAATATCATGTAATTAGAGATTACGTGGACAGAAAGGAAATTGACATTTGTAAGGTTGGGACAGATGACAACATTGCTGAGCCTTTAACCAAGCCTTTATCAAAGGCTAAGCATGATGGTCATGTCGTCACAATGGGATTGAGACGTGTGCCAGAATTCCTTTAGATTATGTAATATGTAATAATTGAATGTTGTATTAATTATTTCATATATGATAATGGCATTCATTGTTCGAGTTTTATTTTAAACTCTTTTATTTAGTTTGACTAAATTTAATACTTTGTTTATCCGAATAGATTGTTGGACCCTATTCAATTGAATAGGACGAACTTAGTATTTTGTCCCTAGTCACTCAATGAGGTGACGTCTCAAAATGACTAGATTTTAAGTCGATCGATGGTTGGTTCAGCACCATCGGGTCATGGAGATGACTGGTCGTTTACATAGACAGACTGTATGACACTCTGCGACGTGACAGTGTAGACCCTTAAATCATTATTTGATGTCTGGGTCGTGGCAGGGTCTTCTATCTTATTCCTATAAGTCGATTCTTTTTGACTGGCGACCGTCTATCTGAGTCGTGCAGTTTTCCGATTGGTTTGTGTGATATTCTAGGTCTGCCGGAAAGTAGGCCGTGACTTCTTCGGATCATGGTGATCTGCATCATACCTAATAATGGATCAACAGGAATGTCCACCCACGTTGGGTAAAAACATCTTAGGCCACTCGAGGAAATTACTGTAAATGCGTGGCCGCTCGGAAACGAGATCTATGGTAGATTTTTCCAGTTCAGTACAGTTACTCCGCTATCGAGAGAAACCACTCTAGATATTGTCAATCGCAAGTGCAACCTGAAAGACACCTTGCGTTGAGTGGGAGATGTGATAAAGAGACAAGAGAATCGGTGACGCACACTTGTGTCAGACAAGTGGGAGATTGTTGGAGTAGGTGTCCTCCACCATAGTGCGCCACATAATAAATCTTATTAAGGAATATAATTGGGATATTTATTGACTATATATATGATTAGTCAGTTGATTAACGTAAATCAATAACGGTTGGCTGACTAGAGTTTGACGTTATTGTCGTTTGACGGCGGTGATCAACTGATCCCTTTCGGTCACACTAAAGGATGAAATCAAATAATAACTAATTATTTGTATACGATACAGTTAATTAGTACATTACATATATTCGATATGTACGAGAGTTAATTGTTAGAAATTGAGTTAAGAACTCAAATTCGATTAAACTTATTTTGCAATTATGCGATAATTGACTAATAAATTTATATCTTATTTTAATACGATTAAATAAGATTTAACTTAGTAATTAATCGTTAAATTACTAAATTAGTTGAGGTTTTGAGATAGAGGTAATTAGTTAATTATATTTACAAGGAGTTGTAAAATAAATTAACTAAGCATTGTGGGACCCATTATATATTGATATAATGGTAAAATATTACTTAAAATGTTTAGTACATATTATTTATTTAATTGAGTCATATAATTGTTATATGATCAAATTAACACTTAATTATACAAGATAATTAACCATATGATCAATAAGTATTTGTCAGACAAATATCAAAAATCAATATGGATCAAACTAGGCCATAATGGCCGGTTATATTGTAGTTACAATGGTGATGATTGTTGTTCTTGTTTACACTCTTTAGTTACTAATTGAAAGTGACATAACAAGTTGAATATAATCATCACTTATACTACAACACTCCACTCTAATGCATGTGATCAAATTGAACAAAATAAGAGTCATTTTTGGACTAAATGGTCCGGCCATTTTGGCTATATAATGAACAAATGTTGTTCATTATTCTACTACTTCATTTTGTGCAAAATTTACACTTCTCTCTAAAATCCTTCCTCTCAGTAAAAAATCTCATATACTAATATTTCCAAAGTATTACTAGTGTACTAATATAGTCTAATATTAGTAGTATATTATCTATCTTATTATCTAGTTAATAATAAGGGTAGATTATTTGGTGTCATCTTGGTGCAACTTGAAGGAGGTCTTCTAGTTTGGAGATTTCTTGTTCATCCATATTATTAGCTCAAGCACAACAAGAAGGAGTTCTTGTTGTGCCCATATTATTTCCATATCAATGTGAGGAAATTTCTTCTTTTATATAAATGTCTTTATATTTGCATGCATGTTACATAGATCATTAAATACTAAATTAACAAGTAATTTAGCAACTAATTAGAGGAGTCTAATTAAGGTCTATGGACTTTCAATAATATCATAATTTTAAATCCAATGATTATAGCCAAGTATTTTTCCACCAAGCATATACCCAAAGGTACACACTAGAAAATCATAAGAAGTCACTTAACCTCAAAAGTATTTCGCACCTCAAGATATCATTCAAAGCTTCTTATTTAGACCAATTAGACCTATCATAAGCATGGTCTTCAAAAAAATACTAAACTTTTAAGTCCAAAAGATTAAATTATTAATGAGTTAAGAAGTCCTAACCAACTCATTCAACCTTACACCATCGAATATCATGAACTATTTACACACAAGTCTTGACAAGCATTTATACACTAAAATCATCAAACATATCTTACCACACTTTCCTCAAGGATCCCAACTCTCACCACTAGGAGTGAACTTAGGTCTACACAATTTTTCTCAAATCCCAAATTCATTCAAATCAACACTAACATTCCACAAAGTCCAAAATTCTTCCGACCAAGGTTTATATACTACAAACAAACAGGTATGGTATCCACAAAAGGTCACGTGAGAAAGTGGAGGGTACAAATGGTAAGATGGAGGAAACTATCAAGCGTAATTTCCAAAAGGTAAAACAAGTTGGAAGAGAAAGAAGCACCTAGATAGAAAGAGGGGAAAAGGTACATTAAAGGCACAAGAGCTCAACGATGAGGGAGAAGTACACTTCAAATAGGCTCGTCGATCTTCAATCTTCGGCCAAAGATTACTTCTTCTTGCCAACCTACGGTCCACCTCAAGATGGTTGATACAAACAAACATAACATCACTCAACACAATCAAGAAACAAGTTAGAACCTAACAAACATCAGGTACACCAAAGACTACCAAATTAGGTCCTTAAGTCTACCCATCTCTCATTTATTATTTCAAGGTCAAGTAATTTAAGTTTAGGGTTCACGCGTGTGCGTCGGGAGCGTTAAAGCTCTGATACCAACTGTGACAACCCTCGCGAATGCGGAAATAAAACATAACAAGCATGTGATTTATATAGCGGAAAATACGGTGTTTTTAAAACTTTTTACATGCATGCTAAGATAAAAATACGAGGAACGTCAAATAAATACAAACTAAAATCGAATATACTACAAAGAGACGAAGTCTCTCAAAATGTTATCAAATGTCAAAGTTGTTTAGCAACTAGCTAATAAACGTCTAGGGTGATTCATCAAGACCAACGCCCGCTAGCTCACACCCGAACCCAAAATACAACAAGCAAAATCCATCCAAGCAAGCAACCTGTTCATCCATGAAAAACATGAACGCCACAGTCAGTGGGGAGTAACTCCGGGTTCTCCCAGCCATATCACAAATAACATACTTAAACGGAAATACAAAAATAGAAGCATACATATATAATTATACATGTGAATTACGAGAAGGATAAATAGGCATTTCAACATATAAAGTTATAGGCGTATGAAGTACAAAACGGTAATCATCGGTTTATAGACAAACTCGGGGAAGACACCCTTAGGCAACTATACACTTATTAGGGCTTACATCTCACCGTTAGTGGCACACACTTGATAAGATAGAACTCGACATATGAATTGTACGCATCAGATTATAAATAGACTCGGGAAGACACTCTTAGGCAACCATACACTCACTAGGGCTTACATCTAACCGTTAGCGGCATAAGTTTGATAAGATTGAGACTCGACAAACAAACCATGCCAAGTCATCCAAAGATCACAAATAATCAATCATATAACCATCCATTCAAACGTACAATACGTTGACGACATCTCTCACGGTAAATGACACGCACTAGCACCGTGTACATGCAAGTATGATTAAAAGGCATCCATGGGATAAAACATTGCCCTGAACGCATACACGATTCAATACATTTCGTATATGTAGACTAATTTCCTCCTAATAGGACGACGATATAAATATCCGGTCCTAGTCTAAACCTGGCCAGACTCTCGGAATAAACCATTTTCCGATTCGACAAGCGATGACATTTCGCATCCAAGACTCGGTCAATCATAGACGCCGAGTACCCCAAATTCGGTCAACCTTCACGAAAGAGACGGAAAAGAGTATAAGCCTCATAACAAGCTGGAGTGTAAACTACTAAGGCTTGTGAATTTAAGAGATGTTTAACTATGCTTACTAAAACTGAAAACAAATACAGACAGAAATGGGGGCTGTTTTAGAGAGAGTGGTTTATATTGACTAAAATTCAAAGGATATGACTTAGAGAAACTTCCCTACAGCATGGCATGGCACAAGAGAAGGTACTCAAAGACTAGTTCTGAGACAGGTTCAAAGTGTTACAGTAAAGCACAAACACTCTAGACTTAGTCTCAACAGCAAGCAAGCTAATCACAGCAAGGCACAGATTTAACTTGACTCACAAAGCAAGACACTGATCAGACACCTTGAAGATGTATCAGGCTTGACTCAAACTACAGCTCTTAGCACAAGTTTGATAGATTTGAGGGATTTCTCAAAGTTAATTCATTCATAAAGTCTGATTAAAACAACATACAAAGACCTCCTTATATAGGGAGGCTGATATCTTGTGAACCATTGGATGTACAGATCATCCAAGGGCCAGCTTAGGATTTAAACTACTACAACAGACACTAATTAAGAGCCTCACAATAGGACGAGCTCAAAAACTATATAGTACAGACACAAAAGCATAGAAAACAGACTAATGCAAAAAGTAGTAAAGCAGCTTTTGGATTTTTCCTGAAATGGAATTCTGTTGTTCTTGTTGTCTTGCTACTTTGCCCTGGATGTTTTGTTGCTCCTTGGGACTCTCTACTCTTATTAGGACTTAGATAAAACCTGTCTTGGACGAGGACAAGTTGACTTAAACAAAAGGAAGTCACATCTGGACTTGTACTCTCTCTGCTTTGATGTTCATTGGACTCTAGCTTGGGTTGCTTGTTACTTGAGTTTTTACTAGACTTCAAAAAGGATTGTCCTGGACAAACTTGTTGATTAGTGAGTTGGCTTGATGGTAGGCCATGGTGGGGGTGGCTGGGATGCTCTGGTGTACCTCCTTGGTGCTGGGTTTGCTGACTGGTTTGCCTGGTTCTGACTGACATTGTTTCTGTCTTGTGTGGGTAATGTGGACTGAGTTGGAACTTGGCATGGCTTGATAAGCCCTGGACTATCTTCCTCAATGACTTGGCTTGGCCTGGCTTGATTTTGGCTTGTCATGGCTTGTTGTTTGGACCTTGTGACTCGAGCTTCCATCTGAGGGGGTCTTGGGGTCATGCTTGTCTGGCTTGTGGCTTGATCATCAATGCCCCTTGGGTGAGCTCCTGTTGAAGCCTCCCCAGGTTGAAAAGGGCTTGACCTTAAGTCTGTGTCTTCCTCTCCCTCAGAGTCTTCATAGAAAGGACTAAGATCTCCAACATTGAATGTCCCATGAACTGCATATTCTCCTGGTAGATCAATCCTGTAGGCATTAGGACCTATCTTCTCTATGACTTGGAAAGGACCATCTACTCTTAGCTCTAGCTTGTTCTTTCTTTTGGAAGGGAACCTTTCTTTCCTTAGGTTGATCCACACTAAGTCTCCTGGTGCAAAGTCTTTCTTGACCTTAGGAACCTTGGCATTCTTCTTGTATAGATCATTGGTTTTCTCAATTTGTTTTCTGACTGATTCATGGAGTGTTAGCATTTGCTCCACCCTCTTCTTGGCATCATAGTGGATCTCTGACCTGCACACATTAGACAAATTCAAAGGCATTAAGGGGTTAGTACCATAGACCACTTCAAAGGGGGAGTGGCATGTGGTTGCTGATGGAGCTCTATTGAAAGAGAACTCTGCTTGAGCCAACTTTAAGTCCCAATCTTTGAGTGATTTGCTGACTATACACCTCAAGATCCTTCCCAAGGTCTTGTTGGTCACCTCAGTTTGCCCATCTGCTTGAGGATGATGGGAGGTGCTAAACAACAACCTGGTGTTAAGCAGCTTCCATAATGTTCTCCAGAAATGACTCATAAACTTTGTGTCTCTGTCAGATACAATAGTCCTTGGAACTTCATGTAACCTTACCACCTCATCAAGGTATAACTCTGCCACACTCACAGCATCCTCAGTTTTCTTACAAGCAATGAAATGTGCCATCTTGCTGAACCTATCCACAACTACCATGATAGAGTCTTTCCCTCTTGTTGTTCTAGGCAATGCTACTATGAAATCCATACTTACATCTTCCCAAGGCCTACATGGAACTGGTAGGGGAGTGTAAGGCCCTGCTTGAAAGGAACTCTTGGCCTTTTGACAAACTCCACACCTCCTGAGCACTATTTGGACCTCTCCCATCATTTTAGGCCAGTAAAACTGATCCTGCAGTATGTCCACAGTCTTCTGAACCCCAAAGTGTCCTCCAAGGCCACTTCCATGCACTTCATTGATCAATAGACTCTCCTGAGTGAGTGGTTTATATTGACTAAAATTCAAAGGATATGACTTAGAGAAACTCCCCTACAGCATGGCACAAGAGAAGGGGCTCAAAGACTAGTTCTGAGACAGGTTCAAAGTGTTACAGCAAAGCACATATACTCTAGACTTAGTCTCAACAACAAGCAAGCTAATCACAGCAAGGCACAGATTTAACTTGACTCACAAAGAAAGACACTGATCAGACACCTTGAAGATGTATCAGGCTTGACTCAAACTACAGCTCTTAGCACAAGTTTGATAGATTTGAGGGATTTTTCAAAGTTAATTCATTCATAAAGTCTGATTAAAACAACATACAAAGACCTCCTTATATAGGGAGGCTGATATCTTGTGAACCATTGGATGTACAGATCATCCAAGGGCCAGCTTAGGATTTAAACTACTACATCAGACAATAATTAAGAGCCTCACAATAGGACGAGCTCAACAACTATATAGTACAGACACAAAAGCATAGAAAACAGACTAATGCAAAAAGTAGTAAAGCAGCTTTTGGATTTTTCCTAAAATGGAATTCTGTTGCTCTTGTTGTCTTGCTGCTTTGCCCTGGATGTTTTGTTGCTCCTTGGGATTCTCTACTCTTATTAGGACTTAGATAAAACCTGCCTTGGACGAGGACAAGTTGACTTAAACAAAAGGAAGTCACATCTGGACTTGTACTCTCTCTGCTTTGATGTTCATTGGACTCTAGCTTGGGTTTCTTGTTACTTGAGTTTTTACTAGACTTCAAAAAGGATTGTCCTGGACAAACTTGTTGATTAGTGAGTTGGCTTGATGGTAGGCCATGGTGGGGGTGGCTGGGATGCTCTGGTGTACCTCCTTGGTGCTGGGTTTGCTGACTGGTCTGCCTGGTTCTGACTGACATTGTTTCTGTCTTGTGTGGGTAATGTGGACTGAGTTGAAACTTGGCATGGCTTGATGAGCCCTGGACTATCTTCCTCAATGACTTGGCTTGGCCTGGCTTGATTTTGGCTTGTCATGGCTTGTTGTTTGGACCTTGTGACTCGAACTTCGATCTGAGGGGGTCTTGGGGTCATGCTTGTCTGGCTTGTGGCTTGATCATCAATGCCCCTTGGGTGAGCTCCTGCTGGACAAGCGGTACGCTACATGCAATGACACCACCTCGCAAGTATACAACATTTGACGGCCGGGTCGATCAACGCAAAGCGTTCGCCTCCCAACAACGTCGTCATATGCCCACTAACACATGCAATTAAGCAGTAAGGATACACTCCTCATTCCGACATTCAGCCTTACGAACGAAGAGGTAGCCAAGAGAATGAGAGTACAAAGCACATAACAAATAGTGCTCAAACCGTAACATGTGTAAAACCGACTCAAAGTGGGACATCAAAAACCGTCACAAAACATGCGATACAAGCGACTGGAATATCATATATTCAAAACATTAATATTAAAAGTCATTACGTAAATTTATACGATAAACGGACCATGGGAAATATTATAAATGAAAACGTAAGTAAGACTTTCAAAAGAATAAACAGCGGGTGCCAGCCGGTCAAGGGGACTGGCTGGCGGCTACCCGGCTGGCACCAATATAACCTTGAAAAACAATTGAATAAGCAGCGTGTCCCAGCCGGTCAAAGGGACCGGCTGCCGGCTACCCGGCTGGGACCAAATTCATACGAGAATATGAAGTCAAAAGGCATGTGTCTCAGCCGGTCGGCTGACCGGCTGCCGGTCGGCCGGCTGAGACGTAATGTATATTAAAATTTTACGTAACCACAATTCAACATCAGCCACTTCCCAGCCGGTCAGCTGACCGGCTGCCGGTCGGCCGGCTGGGGTTCATTATGCACGAAAATCCTTATTTCACTAAGGCTCAATATACAACAATCATCATCTAACATCACAAATCATCAATTCTCATTATCAATTATCAACTAACAACATCTATCATCAACAACACAATTCCTATGATTACTAATCCTATTCTAAATACGATTACTATCATAGAAAACACGTTAAAACACGTAACGATATCGAGTAACCCTTTACCGTTACCTTTTTGCGTCTTCAATCCTCGTCGAGGTCCTCCTCTACTAAGTAGTAGTCTTTGTCGGGGTCTTCAAGGTCACCACCTACGATTAGATAATAAAAGATGAATATAATTCACCTTTGAGAAAGACGGAAAAATTAAAAAGCGAGAAAGATGGTAATTTTATTACCAATTAAGATAGAGGACGATGAGAGGGAAAGATTAAGACGGAATTTAGCGGATTTGAGCAAGTAACGAAGGAGTGGTGTCGATTATGAGTTTGAGCAAGTATGGAGCTTAGGTTTTGGGTGGTTACTTGATGAAGAAGAAGGAGTGAGTTGTGAGGGAGTTTAGGGTTTGAGGGAGTATAAGGGAGTAAGTGGAAAAATTATGGGAAAAAGCCGATAAGCGTCTTATGACGTACTTACTCGGAATCTCGCGTAAAGTCCGAAAACGAACTCGGATTTTCTAAAATAGACACGGAAAATTAAATTCTAGACTAAAACCAAAATTCGCTGAAAAGTATCTGTATAATATTTTTACTATAAAATAGGGTACATTTGCGGGTGTTACATTAGAGGGAGAAAGAGAGAAAAGAAGAGGAGGAAGATGAAGGAGCATTGTACGTGGAGGATCTTGCCTAGCTTATGTTCTTCACCATGTAAGTGATAAGTGAATATTTGTATGATTTTAATCCTCATTTTAGCTCGGTTTTGTATGTCATTTGTGTTTGTTAAGCCATTTTATGAGCTAATATCGTCTTCTAGGCGAATTCCATGTTTTAACCTGTTTTGTAGGGAAAGTGACGTTTCTACGCCCTTTTTCTATATTTCCGAGCATTTGCCTAGAACCCGTCGATTTGAGAAGCGAGCTTGACCAAGTCAAAGGCACTCCAAGAAGGTTCAATAATTCAAAAGAAAGAAGAGGCAAAGACGATTTCGCAGTTGTCAGAAGATCGATCAGTTAGGCGAAGAAATCATCATTTTACATCAAACCCTATCAACAAACCCGACTCAAAAGGTCAA
Organism: Heliosperma pusillum; assembly: GCA_022085475.1. Lineage (NCBI taxonomy): Eukaryota > Viridiplantae > Streptophyta > Magnoliopsida > Caryophyllales > Caryophyllaceae > Heliosperma > Heliosperma pusillum. The sequence goes on from JAIUZE010016955.1 coordinate 32,475, forward strand.
GGGGGATAATGAAACGAAAGTCATATGCAAGGGGAGATGAAACGAAAGTCAATGGGCCAAGATCACTAGATACCCGATCGGGTAAGTGGTGTACCCGATCGGGTATCCTTGCTGTTCCGAGCTTTTGCTTCATCTTCCTATTTTTTGTCCTATATGTTGAATGCATGGATTGTTTTGCAAGAAACCTAAGGCTATATAAGAGAGTATGCAGCCACCACAACTTCACACTTCTCTCTTTACATAACCCTATATTAGTCTTAGAAACCCTAGCCTCCATTTTCCCTTAAAAATCGTCTTTTACATTTCTCCTTTTATATTTAGATCTCCATCTTCTCTTATGCCTATTTTTCTAGTTTAGAAATAATAAAAACTTCTGGTTCTTAGTTCTTTTATATTATTCAAGTATTGTAATACATGGATCGTCAAAGATATGCAAGGAAATTTCTATTTGGATATTTATATTTCATCATTATCGCTATTTGATCGTCATGTAGGTATTTCTGTTTTATCTTTTGTTTAAGTTCTTTATGTTTTTTATTTGATCATTGTTTTCTTTACATGTTGTCTTAGATTCAATTTAAATACCGTTGTAATCATTTTATTTCATTAGATCGTTGATTTAGCATTGTTGTTATCATCTTATAATATCAAACATCAATAAACATGTCTAGCCTAGTTTTAATTGTTAAAATCAATCTAGATCTAAATACTATTATGAGTGAGTAGTCACATTTCTAGGGTGTAGGGTAGCCATGTTAGGTTAATTAAAAGATGAAAATTGGGTAAAGAAATTGTGCCTTTAAAACGTTGTATCTATGCATGTTTGGATTGTAACGATAGTTAACGATTTCTGGCCAAAATCATTGACTAAAATGGAATTCTTTTCCAAGGTAGAAATACGTGAATTGAATAGACAAAGCATGACATGGTAGATCAGACCTAGTAAATCGCCTAAAAGCCTGCTAGACCATCTGGTCTATGATTGTAATGAACACAACATTCTTACAAACCCACAATGAATTATTTGCATTATTCAAAACCCAATTTCATCAATATGTTAACCTACATGTGTGAACCTACTTCCCTATATTCTTTCTATCATTGTTAAATCATTATTCATTTCATTGCTTTTATTTTGATTTGTTTTTATTTTGTTTATGCTTTTTATTAATTTAGAATCCAAAACCCCAAAACCCAGATACTCGTTAGATAAGATTTAATTGCAAGACATTTCACATCCTATGGTAAACACCATCTCCCTGAGGATCGACCCCTACTTCCCTAATTACATTAATTTGTTGTTAGCCTAGTCTGGGTAATTATCTTTGACCAGGGCTTGCGACAGGCCCGATCAGTAAGGAACATCCAAAACTATTTTATTTCTGTTTCAATATCTTCACAACACATATTCATATGTTTCTTAAACTATAAACTTCAACAAACAAGTCTTCATTCATGCATGCATAGATCTAAGCAAGTAACAACCATTAAAGTGTCAAAATCCGGAGGTTGATTATGAACAGAAGATAAAATGGACTTACACTTGTTATCTTAGTGTGAAAAAAATAGAAGTATTACCTCTGCATGTCTATAAGTTGTATACAAAATTTTGTCAGAATCTGATGTGTCGTTTGTAAATGAAAAATCATACACTAAAATGTGATTCTGGACAAACCGAATTTGCATGTCCCAATGTTTGAGTCTTTTAAAGTAACATAAAGGATTAATGAAGACAAGCCCTTTTACCACAATAAAATTCAATGAATATAGAGCATGTTAGGCTCTGGAATCAACTCATTTCATTTTGTTAAGAAGGCTTTATGCATTGTTACGTTTATTGTCTCGAAATCCGACACATTCTGGAACAACATGAGTTTGGGTATCTTACACTCAGTTTTAGACTTGGACCAACAAGGTCTTAAAGCTAGTAGACTCATAAAGAAATCTACAAAAACTGACCACGCCTTAAAATATGATTTTTTCAATTTATTATTATTTTTACAAGTTCGTTCTATAATCTGGAAAAAACGAGATTAATGAGTGTAATAGTTTTACTAGTGAAAACTTGTCATTTTCATAAAAGGCTTTTGAAATTATACTTATTAACATTTTTAACATCCCATATTTTAATATGTTAAACTACTAGGAAACTAGAGCACTTTAGACTTTCGAATCTTGGCATTTAGATTTGTTAAAAACATTTCGCACCTAATAACATATTAAGACTCGTTTTTGGACAGGTTTTGTTAAACTGTAAATTAGTACAACTTAGAGACCTTATTAGGCCTTGACTCTCCTAATATTAAAGTTAGAGGTCATCTCAAGGAATTCAACCCCACCAACCACTTATCAAAACGATTAGTAACGAGAGAGATACGCCAGTTTAAAGTTTCTGTTTCCGACTGAAAAATCGTGAAGGGTAGTTAGGTTAATATAACTTGGTTAATCTTATTTCATGCATGATTATGTCTAAACCAAACAATAAAAGAATTAATTAATCATTCATATACATTCTGGTCTTATGCTTAAATCATATGATAGACTATAGAGCGGGATGAGTTAGTTAACGGAACTTAACATAATAGAAACCGTATAATTCAAGTAATGTAAAACAAGAAAGTTAAGAACCGACCTGTATTCATTATTAATCGATATTTTATAGATATTTTAGACTCGGAATTTGTATAAGAGGCGTTGTAACCGCTCCCTAAGCAACCTTGTGAGGTAAGGGAAAACAGTAATCCGTACACTATTATTGAACTATTGAGTATTGTTCCGAATGTTGTAATATTTAATATGCTTATAATGATTGTTGTTATTAGTTGGAATTATTGTGATGAAAGGAAGATTGAAAATGATTGGTGTTGTCCAATCTCTTGAAAATGGAATCGTGTTTGAAATGAAATGAAAGACTTGTGATTTTAAGAGTTTTGAAAACCAAAACCGTGTGATCTTTTGTACAAGTTATGGAAATGTTTAATTTCAAGGAAATGGATTTAATTGTTTATAAAGGTTTTGATTTTGGTTCTGAAAAGGTTTTGGTAGAGGGTAGGTTGTCCCAAATAAGGGACTTCCTATACAGAGCTTTTGGTGGGGGTTAGTTGATCGAGACCCCGTCCTCTTATCTTCCTCCTTGGGATTGGCCCTTGGAGGGGTGTGCACAGTCGAGATGTTTGGACAGTTTAGTACATGGTTTGGTGAACCCCGTCTTATCCGGACTAGGGCGAGGGGATCCTCTCCATACGACTTCTATCCAAGTATATCGATGATGGAAACTTATCGAAAGAAATGTTTTCTTTCAAATGAAAATGTATTGGAAGAAATGTGGTTTTAAAAATGTTGGAAACTTATGGAAAGAAATGTTTTCTTTCAAATGGAAAAGGTATTGGAAGGAATGTGATTCGAAAAGTTTGGAAACACTCATGATTTCTTCTTGACTATATGAAATACCACATGTAGTTATTGAAAATTCTTATATCTCATACATTCTTTTGAAAATGTAATTCAAGTTACTATTCTACAACTTACCAATTATTCTTTTCGAATTGTTTACCTTACTCAACATTATTGTTGACCCTTCTTTTGTTTTGTCCTTTATTGGACCTGCGATGACCACAAAATGTGTGAGCAGATCGTATGACAGGTACTTCTGAAAAGTAGAGTCGAGAACTCTTGGGGAAAGCGCGCTATCATAGAATATTTGAAGTTTTAACTTTAAAAACATTTGATGGTTTTTTAGACTTATAACTTTGATTTGTTTCCGCTAAATTTGGAATGTTGTAATCGGATTTTATCACCTTGGTTTTATTCATATGGACTTTTATCCTTTTTGCTTTAAATCATGGTTCTATCACCACATTTGATTACATTGTGGCACACCCATTATCCTATTTTAAATGAAATCGGAATTTTTAAACTAAGATGATATTGGGGGTGTTACAGGGATGTGCGTAATATTGTGAGCAAGTGTGTTACTTGTCACCTTGCCAAGAGCTCGTTCAAACCCGGAGAGTATACTCTATTGCCAATTCCGAGTAGACCTTGGGAGGATGTGTCTATGGATTTCATCGTTGCTTTGCCTCACACTGAACGAGGCTAGGATGCTATTATGGTCGTTGTTGATCGTTTCTCAAAGATGGCACACTTCGTGGCATGTCATAAGACGAATGATGCAAGCAATCTGATTTGTACTATCGGTAATTAGTTCGCTTACATGGGGTGCCAAAAACAATTGTCTCTGATCGTGATTCCAAATTCCTAAGTTACTTCTGGAATACATTATGGAGGAAGGTTGGAACTAAGCTTTTGTTTAGTACATCGCATCACCCTGAAACTGATGGACAAACGGACGTTAGTAATCGAATATTGGGCACATTTTTGAGAGGATTGGTAAGCAAGACTCAAAAGGATTGGGATTTGAAACTTTCCCATGCTGAGTTCGCTTACAATCGATCTCCTACTTTTGCTACTACTCATTCCCCATTTGAAGTGGTGTACGACTTGAATCCATACTTGCCATTGGATCTTATTCCTTTACCTAAAGACAAGTTGGTTCATAAGGATGCCGAGTCCAAACTGAAATCAATGATTAAACTACATGAGAAAGTACGGGAAAGAATCAAGGTCGTGAATGAAGCTTATAAAAAGAAATCAAACAAGCATAGGAAACCGAGATTGTTCGAACTGGGAGACTTGGTTTGGGTTCATTTGAGAAAGGAACGATTTCCAAGTAAGCGTAAGAACAAGTTTATGCCTAGGGCTGAAGGACCTTACAAGATTGTGGCAAAGGTAAACGATAATGCTTACAAAGTAGAACTTCCAGGGGATTACGGTGTGCATGCTACATTCAATGTAGGGGACTTATCTCCTTATCTCAATGATGACGGGATTGCTGAATTGAGGACAATTCCTTTCAAATGGGGAGGGGATGATCCATAATTGTCAAGCTCGAGTGAAATTGAAGAAGAGGTTGTGGTCGATGTGAAGGAGATGGACAAAGCAGCCCATGCTACTCTAGACATATAACTCGGAACAAACACGGGTCCAGTTCGCGCAGTGTTAAGTGCCAATGTGCACATGACTGTTTCATGAAGTATGAAAGTCGTGTGTGGAAACCGTGTAATAGTGCAAAACCAGCTCATTAAGGGTTTAGGAAATTAGTTTATTTTTAGAATAAAAGTTTATTACTAGTTTATGTTAGTTTCCTAATTACGGCAAAGAATAAGAGCAAGGCAATTAGAATAATTTAGGAAAGTCGATTTTAGGAAAATCCTAGTTTAGGATGATCATATTTACACATTAATAGAGGATCTTGTATTCAGTTTTTATGAATTCAATCATAATAAGAAAAACTCAACTTTTGCCTTGCAATTGCGTTATTCGGTTCGACGCGATTTCGATCCAAAACCGGTTATAGTTTGACGTATTTTCAAACTTTAACTCGATTGATATTCAATAGGTCTTAGGCCCCGTTCTTTTGGGCTGAATTTCGCTGAACTTTTCTGAATTGAACTTATAGGAGATGAACTGAACTTATAGGAGCTGAACTGAACTGAATTTATTGGAGCTGAACTGAACTGAACCTATAAGAGCTGAACTGAACTTATAGGAGCTGAACTGAACTTATAGGAGCTGAACTTTTCTGAACTTAATTTTACTTAATTGAGTAGAATTTATAGAATCTAAAGTTTACTAAACTGAACTTTATTATATAAGGTAAGATAATAACATGATTCCGATTTATATACATTGGTTTTTCAAATACATCGGTTTGTTCAAATAGATTACTACGTTTACATCATCTTTATCTTTATCTTTTGGGAATGGCTGTCATAAAAAAATTATACCTTAAAACATAAGGTAAGATAATAACATAATTCCGATTTATATACATTGGTTTGTTCAAATAGATTACTACGTTTACATTACGATAAAAAAAATAAATCACATATTACATCGTTTTCTAACCATCTATTTCCATATCATCATCTTCCTCATCACTTTCTTCTTCATCTTCACTATCACTCGAAACAATAAATCCATTGCCTCGCCAAATATTTTTTACTATCTTGTTTCGTACCTTGAACATGGCTTTTTTTCGCTTATCATCAAACATGCTAAAATCTACCGTTCCTTGAATATTCACGCCATGTTGTATAATAGGTATTCAAAGAGTATGTATCCTTATAAAATTATGGAGTGTGAATGTATAAACAATAATAGACATTTGATACTTTTGTGACATTCGGGGCATATTTTTTAACACCTTCCACCTTTTTTTTCAATTGACCAAATGTCATTCCAATAATTAATGTCAAATGTTTTTATATCAATTTTCATAAATAATATATTCCATATAACTTTTCTGAACTTAATTTAATTTGTAAGAATTGAATTGTTCTGAACTAAACTTATAAGAGCTGAACTGAACTGAACTGAACTTATAGGAGCTGAACTGAACTGAACTTATAGGCGATGAACTGAACTGAACTTATAGGAGCTGAACTGAACTTATAGGAGCTGAACTGAACTTAAAGGGGACGAGTTTAAGTCCAAAAGAACAGGGCCTTAGACTATCAATCACCATTGTTCAATCTATAGGTCTAGATTGAGCAAATATCATTTGTTCGTGTTTGTGTTTGTTCGTGCTTATTCGTTTGATCGTGATTGTTTATGTTCGTTGCAACAGTCATCCAGACTGTTTCATCCGTGTGTTTCTAGATCACAGTTCTTATCAGTGTTACTTGTTCCAGTTTCAACGAGAATCAACAGTCTGCATGATTGTTACATAGTCTGTTTTCGCTGCAAGTTAACGAATCTTACTTTTCGATTAATTTTCGTATCACTTGGTAACATTTCGAAAACCACCAACAAGGTGTTGCTTAACCCTACAAACTCTTTCTTTGCAAAATTTTTGACAAAATTTTCAAGTGAAATTATTTTTATTACTAGGGTCTGGTATACGATATTTTCTTGCAGGGTCTTGTGACTCTTGTCTAGAGGATGATTTTGGTTTGGATTCATGATTAATGTCATCATCATCCATTTGAAGTCAAGTCAGGTTACAAACTGGAAAAATAAGAATCCAATCATTACCATCAAGTAAGAAAAAGAAGAAAAGTAGTTGTGACAACCCTCGCGAATGCGGAATGATAAAACATACAAGCATGTGAAGTAAATTGCGGAAATACAGTATTTTAAAAACTTTTATACATGCAAGATAGATAAAACGAGGAGTGTCAAAATATTACAAACTAAGTACGGAATATAACAAAGAGACGGAGTCTCTCAAAATGTTAACAAAGAACAAGTGTTTAGCAAACTAGCTAAAAACGACTAGAGGTTAATCTTCCAGGGACAACGCCCGCTAGCTCACACCCGAACCCAAAATAGCATAAGCAAAAAGCCATCCATATCAAGCAACCTGTTCATTCATGAAAAACATGAACGCCACAGTCAGTGGGGAGTAACTCCGGGTTCTCCCAGCCATATCACCTTAAACGTACATAGAAGGAAATACAAAAGTAAAATCATGCATATATGAATATACATGTGAGGTACGATAAGGATAAATAGGCAATTCGATATATAATGATAAGAGCATAAGAGGTACAAATCCGAATTCAACATGTTATTCAAAGACTCGGGGAAGACACTCTTAGGCAACCGAATACGCTCACTAGGGCTTACATCTCACCGTTAGCGGTATAAGTTTGATAAGATTGAGACTCGACAAACAAACCATGCCAAGTCATTCAATGATCAATCATATAATCATTCATCCAAACACAACGACACAATGACGACATCTCTCACGGTAAATGAAACGCACTAGCATCATGTACATGACAAGTATGATTAACAGGCATCCACGGGATAAGACGTTTCCCTGAACTCATACACGATGCTACATTTCGTATATGTAGACTAATTTCCTCCTGGTAGGACGACGATAATAATACGGTCCTAGTCTAAACCTGGCCAGCCTCTCGGAATAAGACGTGTTCCGATTCGACATGTGGTAAGACGTTCCACATCCAAGACTCGGGCTTATAAAATATATATGCCGAGTACCCCAAATTCGGTAGATCAATTCACGAAAGAGGCGGAAAAGAGCTCAAGCCTCATAACAAGCGGTACGCTACATGCAAATAACACCACCTCGCAAGTACACAAAATTTGACGGCCGGGTCGATCAACGCATAGCGTTCAACTCCCAACAACGTCGTCGTATGCCCACTAACACATGCATTTAAGCAGTAGGATACCTCTCCGTTCCGACATTACAGCCTTACGAACGGGAAGGTAGCCAAGGGAATGAGAGTACAAAGCACAAGACAAAATAGTGCTCAAACCGTAACATTTGTAAAAACCGACTCAAAGTGGGACATACCAAAAACCGTCACCAAACATGAGAATAGGGCATTATATAAATGTAAATATGATAAACATGAATCAATACATGATACATAAGCATTAGACAAGTTTAAGAAGCATAATAAATAGGAAACATAGATACCTCTCCAAAACAACAAGTTTGGAAACTAACTAAAACAAGGGTTCACTTCAAACTGTCATAACTAGAGTTCTAGACATGAAAATACAGAAATTCCAAGTCAAGGTGATAGCTTATCCTCTTACGGTTCCAACAATAGGTCACAAGCCCAAAACAAGCAAGTAACGAAGGAGATATGATCATTTTACGAAAAGGGGTCAGTGCAGTGAAACTGCACAAGTCACGACCGTGACTTGTATTTCACGACCGTGAGATGTGTTACCAATTCACCCGTGAGCCTTCAACATAAATTCAATCCTATCATTTCTAATTCTCATAATTCATTTCTAATAACTATCAACAATCAATATTCATCATCAACAATCATCAAATAACAACAATCATCATCCATAACATGAATCCTAAGCTTCCTAATCGTATTCTAAATACGAATTCTAGCATATAAAGCATGTAAAACACGTAAATGATATCGAGTAACCCTTCACCGTTACCTTTTCGCGTCTTTAAACGGTTTCTAAACCTTCCTAGTCTCCACCTACATACAATTAGATAATAAAAGATGAATATCATTCACCTTGAGAAAGACGGATAATTTTAAAAAGCGAGAAAGACGGTAATTTTATTACCAATACGGATAGAGGAAGCTAAGAGGGGAAGAATAAGACGAACTTACGTGAATTTGAGCGAGTAACGAAGGAGTAGCGATGATTCTAAGACGGATCAAAATGGAGGCAAGGGTTTTGGTGTTTATGATGAGGAAGAAAAAGATTGAGTTGTGAGGGAGTTAGGGTTATGAGGAAGTATATGTAGGGTGGGTAAGTGGAAAAGTCAAGAAAAAGTCAAAGACGGCTCAAGACGGGTTTTACATGAAATCTCGCGGAAATTCCAAATACGAACTCGGAAATTCTAAATTTGACTCGGAAAATTAAATTTACGATTAAAACTAAATTTCGCTGAAAAGTAACCGTAAAATATTTTCACTATAAAAATAGGGTACATTTCCGGGTGTTACAGTAGCAGCTTTGAAATCAAAAAATGGAAAAATAGTAGCTTTGTAACAAAAGATTAAAAATAACAACATAGCAGCTATAAAAGTAGAGAAGGGAAATTAAAAAAAAAACGTGAAAAACAGAGAAGGGGAAAGAGAAAAACAGAGAAGAAAGAAAAAGAAGAGAAAGAGAGAATAAAAATAGCAACTTTGTAACAAAAAAAATGGTGAAAAACAACAGCTTTATCACAAATTTTAAATACAACAGAAGCTATTAAAGCAGAGCTGCAGAGAAGAGATTTTTTTTTTTTGAAAAAATGTGAAAACAGAGAAGGGAAAAGAGAAAAACCGAGGAGAAGAAGAAGAAGACTTACTAGAACTTGATGAGAGCAAAGATGGGCGATAAGAAATATGGATGATGTTTGAACTTTGAAGAAGAGGGTAATAAAAGTTAAACGGCTAATTGGATAGAGGGAGTAAAATATTAGGGTTAAAGAGTGTTTTATTTTTTTTAATGAGAAATTAAAGTAAGGAAGGCAAGTCATATGCTTTACATGTCACTTTTAATGAAAAAGATCTTCTACAGCCTCAAATCAATAAGGTGCGCCTTATTGCGCCTTAGCCTCCACCTAAGGCGCGTGTCTTTTAGAGCCTTTTGCACACATGCATGCCTCATTCGTCTGATGCCCCAGCCCCTGCGCCTACCCTTGCCTCGAGCCTAGGTTATAAAATGATTTGAGGGTTATAAAATGTTAAGAGCATCTTGAAATCGTATCTTTTTTTTCCCTCTTCATTTGAAATGATTCACGCTATATGAGTGTGTACTCATTATTTTGTCATTTTATAAAGTGTTTGATAGTGTTGGAGCCAGTGTCCTCCACAGTTAGTGCAATAACATAAATAAATCTCTGTAGGTTCACAGGGTATACTTTGTATTGTAATCAGTTGATTAACGTTTATCGATAACGGTTGGCTTGCTAGATAAGTTTGACGTTATTGTCATACAGATGGCGGTGATCAACTGGTCCCTAAAAGTCACACCTAAAGGATGTGATTGAGAGATGTGATTATTTGAGAAAATAATCATATTGATGCCTTACTAAATGACTAAAAGGTTAGTCGGTGTTTTTGACTAAAAGGTTAGTCAATGTGATGATGATATAATTATTTAATAACGATTAAATAAAGTTAGCTAAGAAGAATTAACTGTAATTCGTAATTAAATATAAAATGTTATATTTAGTTGTAGTATATAATGTGAGCTTAAACGAATTAAAATGTTAATTCGTAATTAAACATAAACCGTTATATTTAATTAGCAGGATTATTAATATACCGATAGTTATAATTGTAATATATATTATACGATTGTCATAATAATTGTTATGTTAATATATCCACTGCAAAATATTGTAATGGACCTTATTAATGTATGACAACATATTAGACAAATATAATATGTATAACATTATATTAAATGGAAGCTAATATAACCGAAAAAGAGTCCAAATACACTTTGGAATTTCGGTTAATTAGGGTAACAAAATAAGAGAAAAATTGTAACAACCCGAAAAGTACCCAAATTTTTCTAGTAAAAATATTTACTAACACTTTACAGCAGACTTAAGTTTTTTAAAATAGAAATTTTTGTTCCAAGTCGTATTTCGAAATTCCGAGTTCGTATTTGGAATTTTTGAGAGATTTCATGAAAAGACCGTTTTTAGTCATCTTTGACTTTTCTTGACTTTTAAGTCGTCTTTGACTTTTCTTGACTTTTTAAAGTCGTCATTGACTTTTCTTGACTTTTAAGTCGTCATAAACTTTTCTTGACTTTTAAGTCATCTTTGACTTTTCTCGACTTTTCAGTCGACTTTGACTTTCGTTGACTTTTCCCGACTCGCCTGGTAAGTTTGAAGACCGAAATTTTATTTAAAAAAATAATATTTTTGATTTATTTTTATTTAGATTTATTAAGATTTATCATAATTTAATATAATTATTTTGAATTTATTCGGAATTTAAAGAATAACGTTTACGGTTTTAACCGAACGTCATTTAACTATTCCCGACTCATCGTAAAGCGCGAAACAAAATCGAAACTCGACTTTGGCATGAGTCACACGCGCGTGTCATCGCTTTCCACTCACCATTAGATATTTTATTTATTTTGATTAAACGAATCAAAATATCTAGATATTTATTAACTTTATCGATCAGTTAACGAAAATTACGCAAATCGTTTACAAAACTGATCCGACTTTCACCATACCACACGGCTCCTTTGCTCTCTAATAGGCCTTGATATTTTCATTACTTTGGATTATAATAACATAATATCTTGATATTTAATTTAATTAACTAAATATCGAATTATATTTAATCGATTACCGTAAAATAATTATTAATCGCGAGTCAATTCCGTAACAACAATTTCAAAACCCGACATCCATTTTTGCCTATAATTACACGGCTCCCGCATCCAATATCACTAACAAATTTTAATTCTTTCAACAAATCAAATTAAGATCAAATTATCACTTCTTTAATCGTCTTGAGTGTTCTTGAGCGTTCTAATCCGTTCTCATCTTCTTGAGCAAAATCCTCATAAAATCTTCATTTCTTAATTAAATCCGTTCTAACTTATAATTCTAGAATCTCCTCTTCGCTCTCCATCTTCTAGTACGGTTTATTTTCAATTCCGTCAAAATCGTTTTCAACATTTAATTTATGGAAAATCAAGTTTAATTTCTAATAATGTTTTTCTTGTCTTTTCTTATAGGGGGAGATTTTGAAGACGAGTTTGGAGACTCGTATATTTTGGGTGAAGATTAGTAGGAGGGTTTCTTGGTTTATACTTCTTATTTTGATGCTAATTGGTTTTTACTAGCTAAGGTAACGATTCCGAGTTACTCGACGAATATATGTTACATAGCTTTTGTTTCTTTTGTTTTTGGTTCATCTTTTGTTTTGGTTCATGTTATTATGAGTTATGGAATTTTTGTTAGTAACATGCTAAGTAGTGGTATGATTTCTATGGTGTATGGAATTTTATGTTGTTTTAGTGTTCTGATGAAGTTTTATGATTGTTATAATAATGATGTTGTATGATGGATGGTTTTTTTAAATTGGTTGTTTAAAACTGGGGTGTTTGATAAAAAAAAAATTTAAAAACATGTGTAGAATTTATTTGGAATGTTGTTGTTGGAAAACGGTTAGGGGGCTGTTTAGGGGCTGAGAACCGGACCCAAACCAGGCCGGTTCAGGCCCGGTCCAGGCCGGTCTGGGTTGGTCAAGGGTGGGTCCGGGTTTTGGTCTTTGGGTTGTGTCGATGTTTGATTGTTTGGTTGTCGTTTTGACGGGTTTTAATTATGATAAAGCATGCGGGAAAAATTAGGAAACGGTTTTAGTAAAAGTTGGAAAATCTGCCAAAACAGCCCAAACAGGCCCGTGGGCCCATTCAGGCCCATGTTGGGTTCGGCCCAAAAGTCAGCCCGTGGGTCCCACTTTGGGACTTGTGACGGTTCTTGAGTTATCGTCATTTTTATCGTGTTTTGTAATATTTAGCAAGTGGGAAATATTAATAAGTAAAATATTTAATTAAAAAGGTTTTTCATAAAATTATTATTTCTCACATGTGAGAAATTATAATACGAGATCGTAGTTTAAATTGATATACTTTAAGTCAAGCGGGTTTTCGTAAGATTTAATATTTCACATGTTAGAAGTTTTAATAAAATAACATGTAATGAATATGTTAATTTTATGTCTAAGTCTAATGTGTAAAGACTCTGTTTCTAGCCGGTTTGACCAAACGGGTTTGGTCAAACTAAGATCTAGTCAGCCCCGTTTTGACTGATGACCCGTCGCGGGACTCGGGTCGGGGATTTGTCTTCAAGTAAGGTTGTACTTAATTAATGATTTAGCCTTAGTAGATATGAGGCGATATGATATTTGAATATGATTTATATGCAATTAGTCACATGATAGGATGTTTTTCCCGTGACTGTTTGATTATATGGTTGGTGTCGTGTTGACTAAGTACCCATAGAGAATTATGAGTATATGGCGTCTGGACCATTCTAATTCTAAATGAGTATCTTGGACCATGACATTGATAGGCCCGTACTATCTTTAACGAGTATATGTTCACCGCTTGATAGCTTTTGTGTCCACGGCCTGGGGGGCTTATCTCCAAGTCTGGCAATGGCTGCCTTGATCCGTTTTGGGACTGGAGCCAGCTTAAGTACTACCATCCTCTGTCTAGGGGGTCGCCTAGTAGAGATTCTTGTGTACTGTTTTGTCATGAGACGGGGATGGAATAGCTGTTGTCGCTAGGTCTGATCAGTCTAGGACTAGGATGTTTTCCTACCTTGTGGTATAGCCTCGAGTTACAGAAGTCGACTATTGACTGGGCTAAGAACTTAGGCCTGTTTGTAGAAGTATTAGTCTTTCATGTTTGTATGATTCTATGAGTTCTAGAAGGTGAGATGCAAGCCGGCTAGGATTGATAGAGTTTGGATTACCGATTGTGAACTGATTCACATGATTACGTGTTGATTAGGGTTTGAGTGTATCATGGCCATGTTTCTGAGAGGAACCTCTGAGCTAGCATACCAGCTTCCCTACCTCGAGTTATAGTTTATTATCGGTTTCACATGATAGCTTTCACATGCTAGGTTATTTGTTAGTTATCTGTTTCATAACATGAAAAGCATATCATATATGTTTTAAGTTTTGTATTTTCCATATACATTGCTTTTATGTTATTCATGTTTCATTAAACTCGACATTTCGTGGCTGGGAGAACTCGGAGTTACTCCCCACTGACTGTGGCTTCCGTGTTTATATTTAATGCGGTCGAACAGGTGGTGATGCATACTTTGGGTACATTGACGAGCTAGCGAGCGCAGTATTTACCTTGGACCTATATTCGGTTCTTAGATTGTATATTATTATACACTCTTTTATTTCCGTATTTATACGGGAGATATGTCTCCCGTCTTGTATAATTCTTATGTATAATATAAATTTTCTTTTGTAAAGAACCTTTTTATTTATGACACCCTTTGTTATGTATTTAAATTATTTTTTTCTTTCCGCAAGTTTGAGGGTGTCACAGTTGGTATCAGAGCATTCTTGCTCCCGACGCACTT